>JANRGW010055123.1:0-15306 GCA_024733675.1 Psilopsiagon aymara | reverse complement strand
TGAAGGAGCTGGCAAATGAAGTTGCTAAGCCACTGTCCATCATATTTGAAAAATCACGGCAGTCAGGTGAAGTTCCCGATGTCTGGAAAAAGGGAAATATAACCCCATTTTCAGGAAGAGAAAAATGGATGAGATGGGGAACTACAGACCAATCAGCCTCACCTCTGTGCCTGGCAAAATCTTGGAGGGGATTCTCCTGGGTCGCATACTGAGGCACATGAAAAAAAAGGTGCTTGGTGGCATCCTGCATAGCTTCACTAAAGGGAAATCCTGCCAAATTGATCTGGTGGCCTTCTATGATGGGGCTACAGAACTGATGGACAGGAGTAGAGCAGTTGATGTCACTTACCTGGATTTGTGTAAAGCGTTTGACAATGTCTCACATGACATCCTTGTCTCTAAGTTGGAGAGACATCAATTTGATAGGTGGACCACTCAGTGGATAAGGAACTGTCTGGATGGCATTATGCAAAGAGTTGCTCTCAATGGCTGAATGTTCAGCTGGAGGCCAGTGACGAGTGGTGTTCCTCAGGTGTCGGTGTTGCGACCGGTCTTGTTTAACGCCTTTGTTGGTTACATGGACTGTGGGATTGAGCAAGTTTTCTGATGACACCAAGCTGTGTGGTTTGGTTGCTACACTGGAGGGAAGGAATGTCATCCAAATGGACCTTGACGTGGTTGTGAGGTGGGCTGATGCCAGCCTTGTGATGTTTAACCATGCCAAGTGCAAGGTCCTACACCCTTGTCTAAGAAATCCCAGGCGCAGCTACAGGTTGGGCAGAGAAGAGATTGAGAGCAGTCCTGCAGAGAAGGACTTGGGTGTTTGGTCGATGGAAAAATTAACACGAGCCAGCAGTGTTCTCTTGCAGCCCAGAAAGCCAACTGCTTCCTGGGCTGCATCAAAAGGACCATGACCAGCAGGTAGAGGGAGGTGATCCTGCCCCTCTACTCTGCTCTCGTGAGACCTCACTTGGAGTATTGTGTGCAGTTCTGGTGTCCTGAGCATAGAAAGGACATGGAACTGTTGGAAGAAGTACAGAGGAGGGCCACGAGGAGGATCATGGGACTGGAGCGCCTCCTGTATGAAAATAGGATGGGAAAGTTGGGGCTATTCAGCCTGGAGAAGAGAAGACTGCTTGGAGACCTCATACCAGCCTTCCAATATCTGAAGACAGCTTATTGGGATGCTGGGGAGGGACTCTTCCTTACGGACTGTAGTGGGAGGACAAGGAGCAACGAGTTCAAACTTAAACAGGGGAAGTTTAGATTGGATATGAGGAAGAAATTCTTTAATGTAAGGGCGATGAGGCACTGGAATGGGTTTCCCAGGGAAGTTGTGGATGCTCCCTCCCTGGCTGTGTTCAAGGCCAGGTTGGACATAACCTTGGGTGATATGGTTTATTGGGAAGTGTCCCTGGCCATGGCAGGGGAATCGGAACTAGATTATCTTAAGGTCCTTTCCAACCCTTGCTATTCTACGGTTCTAAGTCCCCTCTAGGACTTTGGACTGCTATGTTTAACATGCCCAGGTTTCGCCTCGAAAGTTAAGGAAAGCTAATTTTCTTCCTAGTAGCTGGCGCTGTGCCTTCTTTTGGCTTTAGTCTGAAAATAATACTGATAATCAATGTTTTAGCTGTTGCTCAAGGACTTTTCAATTTCTCATGCTCTGCTAGTAAATAGGGGCACAAGACGGTGAGAGGGAGCAGAGACAGGACACCTGACCAGAGCTTGTGAAAGAGTTATTCCATTCCACAGCATGTGATGCCCAGTAAATAAACTGGAGAAATTACCTGGAAGGAATTGACTGCTGCTCAGGTTGGGCTGGGTATTGGTGATGAGAAATTATATTGTTCATCACTGCTGCTGATTTTTTTTGTCTTTCCCTATTTAGTTTTATATCTTTCTCCTTGTTTTTTCCCTTATCATTATTATTTGTATTTTATAAAAGAATGTACATGTTCATTTTTATATATATTATATGATATATATCATATGTTATATACTATATATTATCCATTATATGACAAAGATTACATATTATCTTTCATATATTATATATAATTATACTTTTATGTTTTATTAATATATATAATGCATATAAAAGTAGTATTCTATTTTAGTTATTAAGCTGTTCTCATCTCAACCTGCAGGTTTTACTTTCTTTCAATTCTCCCCCCCTAGACCACTCAGAAAGGGAGAAAGTGGGGGATGAGCAATTGGCTCCTTGGGATTTAGTTGCCGGATGCAGTTAAGCCACAGCATAATGCAATGATTATTTTTTTCCTATACTTTTCCAGCATCTTGATTTTTTTGTTTTGTCAACCCCGCCCCCCCAAAAAATGTTAAAAGCAATAATTTTGCCTCAGAAATGGTGTCTAGGTCTGGAGAATCTACATTTGGCTCAAACTCTTTTCGTAAATCGCCATGCGACAATTCTCCCTGAAAAAAACTTGATTTGGTAATTTATCACACTTTTGGAAATTCATGATAGAAATTTTTAACTGTCTTTGGCACTTTCAAAGCAGAATATATACTGTTGTGTTTAAGGCACTTTTTAACTGGTAAGACAGAATGGTGTAACTGGCTGCACAGAATAGTTTGGTGGGATTGTTGAACTCTCACCTCCTTTTTGAATATAATGAGAGTTTTGTGGTTAATTCTCTGTATCCTAGCTGCATTCCCTCAGGTGGAATATTTTATAAAGGAAGATATATACTGGATAAACTGTTACTGGATAGGCCTTGATGAAATTTGATCTAAGGTCGCAGCTGCACCCCAGTATCTTGTATATGTTTCATCAATGCCAGGGGAAATACAACTATAAAAATTCACAATTTATTATCTGCGTTTTCTGATTTACTTATAAAGATTTTCTTTTAGTTTTTCTTGAAAAAAAATAATGTCTTCCATTAAAAAAATATTTGTTTGCTTCTCCCAGATATATTACTAGGAGTCCTTGATTTCTTTAATTATTTTCATGACTTGTAAAAGGTATTTTTAACAAAAGCTCTTTAAAATCAAATATATAACATTTATTCATTATATACAGGTTGGAATTAGCCTACCTTTGCTGCATTTTTGGGATTTTGCTAAGAAGTACTTTTTTTTTGCACTTTTTTGTTTGTTTGTTTTGCTGGTTTGTTTTTTTTTTTTTTTTTTTTAATACATATATATTATCCTGATTGGTATCTGGTGAAAGATAATAGATTTAGTATGATTGTATTCGATTTCATAGAAGCAATCAATTATCTTTCTTTTTCCATATTTATTGTCTCATCTAGCATTTACTGCTAAAGAAATTCTTGTTACTAACAAGAAAGGTGAAAAGGCGACAATAAGACTTTTAACAGTACTAACTATACAAATAAAGGTTAACATAGCAATGCTGCAGAAGATCATTGTTATTATTTCTCTATGTTCTACAGACAGTCATGAAAATATTAAGTGTTGACCATCCCCAACTCTCTTTGAAACAGTAGAACTTTAGAAGTTTATCATTACATTACAATGAAATACAAATAACATGACAGTCTACCAAAATAGCAAATTTGGCACAATTACAATGTATACTTCATTAGCACTACACCATATTTATTAACAGCAGAAAAATGATGAAAAAAAATAAATAAGGGGCTTATTTCAGAGGCTCAATCAAGATCAAATGTGTGCTACCACAGTGCATTGTAATTTCTTATTTATGGAAAATCAATTCCCTCACTTACAGAAAGTACCCAGTAAGTACCATTAGGGTCTAGCAATTGTAGCATTTATTAATTTTTACTTGACATTTGTAGTGAACAGTACTACTAAACACTGATATATTTTTCATGTATAGTTAATTATTTCTCCCTACACCATATATCCGTTGAGTTACTATGCATTAGCAATTACTTGTTAGCAAGGGTTCAGTAACAGTTTACTCAGTATTATATAATAACAGGTTGGGTTTTAGTCTACGAAAACTGTATTGCATTTGATAATAAAACTGTTCTCAAATTTTATTTTATTTTTTTATTTTAGTATTTATTTCAGTATTGGTTAACACGAAATGTAAGTCATCTGTTGTTCTTATTCTTTCCCAAAATTCCTTTTCTCTTTCTCTTTTATTCTCTGGCTGGTAAAAAGCTTCCCACTTCTGCAAAATGTTATATATTCTATTCTACAATAGTCCTTTCAATGAAAACACACAGAAATTAAGATCACATTTTGTCCCTTTTGCACTTCTTGTTGTCCTTGCCTGTGCCTCTGATTTTTTTCTCTGATTACAAACTGGAGGAGAAAATAACACAAAACATAATGTCTTTCCTCTGCTAAATGTCTTTCAACTTACTGTGCATTTGGCAGTTTAAAGTCACTTTTACAGTAAACAATTTTCTTTGTGGAAAAATATTTTAAATTTAATAATATAATAAAATAAAGTAAAAAAAAATATTGAACTTAAATAATGATATGGAAACAAACATCTCTGAAAACCTATTGGTTAGATGTGGCAAGTTCATTTTCATGTTTCTGCAAAGATTATATTGAGTTAGACTGTTGAGACAAAATAATAAATCAAACAAAAGAAGATTGCTTTGATACTGTAACCAACATACCTGTGTAAATGTGATTCTGCAATAACTGTGTATTCGCCATTTAATGGGCTTAAATTCCTGCATGGATTATGAAGTCCATGCCCAGGCTCTGATGTGACTGAAGACCAACAGAGCAGTGGGCACAGCAGCAGCAAAGACTGGGACCCTGGACAGGGTTGAACAGTAGCCCAGGGAAAAGTTTGTCATGGCCATCATGACATCGGTTAACTCAGACCTGACATTTCCTGAATTTAATCCATAAGAAACAATGCTCTGAAAGTCAGCTTTGACATCAATATCCTGCTAATGTTCAATCATCTTCAAAGAGATGCCCCACTGCTTTCAGCTTTCCAAGGGTGAGACTGATTTGAACATATGTTCTTGGTAAAGACAAAATTATTTCCTGTAAATATTTTCTCTAAATGTGTAAGCTATAATGGGCTGACAGTGACATCCCCTTCCCCACTGAGCTGGTGGATATTTGCATATTTTCACTCGACCTTACTTTCACTGGAAAAAATAATTGATGGACAAAGTCAGTATTTTGTTGGGTTTTTTTTTGTTTTCTGTCAGTGTGTAATGTGACAGTTGTCTAATATCCCTGCAGGAAAAGAGCAAATAGGTATTTTTGATATATAAAATCACCTAATCACTTTGATTTTATGTAACCAAACTGGCAGACAGCAAGGCTTATACATACCTCTGTGTGTGCATAGATCTACTTTCTAATTAGGGTCATGCAAGGTTAATATCAGAATAACTATTATCACTGCAAGTTATTGTAAAATGTCTTCTTATTTATTGTAGATTCAGAGACTAAAAAACCATAAAAATTCACACTGATTACTTGAATAGCGCAGAAGATAGGCCTTCTTAAAATTAATTTTGGAGTGAATGACAACTAGATCTTATGGAAAAGTCCACCGTCTGCATTCTTATTTCATTCCCTCAAAATATTTTAATAGTTTGGGAAATGTTTTCAATTCACTGGAAGTTGCTAACACTAGGAAAGCTATTAATATCAAAAGATTTTAGTGTTTGAAACACTCTTTTCCTTACATTACTTTTGTATTGTGCTCATTTCTTGCTACTGAATAGGTCTCGCTAAACTTCAGATGCAAACATTCTATTTTGCATGTAGTCCTTTTGCATAGCAAGTAGCCATGCAATACTAATATTTTATGTAAGATTGTCCTGGGCTCAGAAATAGCAGAAATTTTTCTCCTTCTTAGTAGCTAGTGCAGTGCTGTGTGTTTGACTTTCAGCCTGGGAACAATGCTGACAGCACTGATGTATTTAGTTGTTGCTAAGTAATGTTTAGTCTGACCAAAGACTTTTCTGAGTCTCATGCTCTGCCAGGGATGAGAGGAAGTTGAGAGGAAGCAAGAACAGCACACCCAAACCAAACTAGCCAAAGAGTTATTCCATGCCACAGCACATCATGCCCAGTATAAAGACTGAGGGCAGTTACTTGGGAGGCCCAGATAGCTGCTCAGGTCAGGCTGGGTATCGGTCAGCAGGTAGTGAGTGGTTGCATTCTCTTCACTTGTTATTTCCCTTATAATTCTTATTATTGGTGGTAGCAGCAGTGGTTTGTGTTATATCTTAGGTACTGGACTGCTCTTATCTCAACCCGTGGGAGTTACATTCTTTTGATTCTCCTCTCCATCCCACCGGGAGGAAAAATGAGAAGAGTGAGAAAGCAGCTGTGTGATTCTGGGTTACTGGCTGGGCTTAAACCATGACAAAGATGATCCGCTTATTTATCAATATATGTATTTAATAGTTAAAACTGCAATGTTGTCAGGCAACCCTCACTGGTCACAGAAGAATTTTGAAATATATTTGTACTTACACATATCTGTAGGGCATACAAATATCAAATTAAATTAGGAAATAATCTTCTGATATCACTTCTTAAAAAAAGTAAATTGGTACATATTTATTCAGCCTAATCTGATATATCTTCTTTTTCCACATGACTGTCTATATTGAGCTCTTACTAATACTGAATTGCTATAGAATTATGTTATCTAGTTACTCAGACCTCAGTGTCAACCCAAGTGCTGGAAGAGTATATCTGCTACAGGATATACAATTATTGTTGCTTGAGTATTTTGATGTTAATTTTGACCTCTGTTTCCTGGAGATTTCTTGACATCATCTGTATAATCCAGTCAGGGTGCTAAAGCACATATGGCTCACCACAGCCTCAAAGTCTCCATTGTTATCCCTATGGATTCATACCGTGACAAATACTGGAAGAGAAAAAACATTTTCTAGAATGCATACTTTGGGGGAAATGAGAAAAAAAAAAAAAAAAAAAAATTATTGCACTTGTATGAAATTCTTTAAATCAATGCTTTAATTTCTTCCATAGGTGGTTTATTTATCTGTATATTTAATTAGAATTTAAGATTATTTGTACCATATAGGAGGTACTTCAGTCAGAATAATACTAAATGTTTGTGATACAGATTGGTGACAAATATGCCTTGTTACTTAGATATTTTAAGTGGTAACACTGGTAATATTTTGAATAAGCTTGTATGGAGTCTGTTTTGGATTTAGTACTAAAAAATGTTGAAAATGCACCAGTGGTTTAGGTCAATGCTTTATCTCTTTCTCATACTGCCCTGCCAGTGAGTAGGTGGGGGGTTCTTGGGACACTAGGAATTGTTGGAGTACTATTACTGTATTCTTGTGAGTTTTCTGTGTATCACCTGATTATTTCAGAAGTAATTCATAGAGGTGGGTTTTTTTTTTGGTTGTCATTTTTTATTACATTTTTATGTTAAGTTTAGAAATAAACTAGTCGGTTACCAGGAATGAGATGTCTTTCCTCAGCAGCATTGCTTTGTGCGAAATAAAATATTTTGTTGGATAACAGAAAACCTCCTCTTATTATTTTGCAATGTAGCAGCTCATTATTAACCTAAGAAAGGTTGTAAAGAAAACCAGTGGGATTCATTTTGTGTTTGTGATTGTGGTAATATAGTGTGTCACTGCAGACAAATTTTGAGCCTTAAAAACTACACTGACCTATAATTTTTTTCTATTTCTAGTTCTGACACATTCTGCTCTTCTGTCTTTTTATTTTTATATGTGCTTTTGTTTGTTCATTTGTTCCATGACAAGAAGTCTGTAGGATCAGCTTTTTCTACCAGTTTCATTTCCATAGCTGGTCAGAATGCTATCGACTTAGTTTCTGTAGCAACTCATAATAAGCAGATTAGTGCAGTATGATAAATTATCTACCAGAGCTTGGATGGATTTCATTTCATAAACAAATAATACATAAAAGGTAAACAGTAATTCATCTCATTATGTGGATAGAAAGTTAATAAGCATGCAACTGATTGGCAAAATTCCTGTTAATATTTGAAAATGTAAGTAACAACAGTCATCGTTAAAGAAGTAGATTTCTGCAATGGCTGTTACTGGAATAACAAAAAAACCCAAACAAACCACAAACCCAAAAAAGGAATAAAACTTTAAAATTTAATGTATAAGATTGTCAATGTTTGTGTGAATGAGACAGCAAAATGGCTAATTATAATGAATTTCTCAGAACATTAATTTTCATTCTCCAGGTAGGAATTTGGTTCCAGGATAGGGAGGATTAAATGAAATGGATACTCACATTCCCTTCCCCAAATATTCCTAAGCAAATTAATAGTTTTAGTAAAAGATGAAAGCATTCTGTGAATTTCACAGCTACAGTTGCAATAGCATTCAACTTTAGATTTCAGCTCTCAGATCACATTCTTTTCAATGCTTGTCCTTTCTCACTTCCTGAATTAGAGCTTTCCAAAGCCTTCATCTTTTTAAGCGCCAGTAGAATTTGCGTGTTGTGCAATGGGGCAAATTTTCTGATAGAAACCTGGATCAAAAGATGCACTCTTTTTTCATATTTTTGTCCCAAAATATCCAGTTTTTCTGGATTTACCATAAGAGAAGGGCAACATTTATCCTCTATGTACATATCCTAGCCATTTATTTTATGATGCTTAGCTAAAATTTGTCTAAATTTAACTTTCAAGTTCAGTGTCTAAGGTACATGGCCTAAAACCTATCATAATTCCTCAGGAATATGAGGATAATTGACACCGCAAAACACAAAAGAAAATAACAGAAAAAGCAGAAAGCCTTACATTAATAAATTCAAAATAGATATATAAATGTCAAGTGAATTAATTCATATAGCACCTAAGAGATGGTCTTACCTCATCATTCTTTACTCAATCTTCTGTGACTATACAAACATTCCCAGAGTAAACACTTGCAATATCACAGATAAAGTTTTATAACTTAAGGGGAAATAAGCTGTGCAGGAAGATTGAGAAAGAAATTGCATTTTCACACAAATATGCTTAGTGTACAAACAGAAATAGGAAAGAGGAATTAAAAACACAGAGATTATTGATCTGAATTTTGTCTTTCCAAGGCTTTCTTTTTGGTTTTGACTCATAAATTCCGGCTTTTTAGTTTTTACCAAGCAACTTTAATTGCAAACATGTAACTGTCTGTTGTAATAGTGAGTATAAAAAGGTGTTCTATATATGGAAAATCTAAGTTCCAACATTTGTTACTAACCAAAATGATTAATACAACATAGTCTTCTGCTTTGGCATCTTTAATTGAGAAACATACACAAATCCAGCAATCTGGTTTACTTTGGTGAAGATTTCAGACAGAGAAGAAGTGTATGACTTTTTCCGGCAGCAACCTGCTAATGTCTGGTTCACTGGAGTTTTATTTTTCAATTGTAATATTTCAAACTGCATCTCCTCAGTGAAAAAGCTGATTAGAAAATACTTCAGGGATTCCTTATGAGATTTCAATGCATACAATGGGGATTGAAATCTTTAAATGTGAGAATCTTCAGAGGAATATTATTGTAATGGAAATAATTCTATGCATGGATTCTATATGAAATTATGTTTAAAACATGAAGATGATTTTATTATGTTACCTTGGTCTGGGGCTGTGCCTAGAGCTGTGAAAGTTAAAATCCACTAGGAACTACTAATTACATGCATATGATGAGCTCCCGAGACTTAGGATCTTATGGACAAGAAAATTCAAATTTTTTATGCAAAATTTATCATTTCACATTTGCAATGACATTACTTCAGTATTTTTTATCCAACAATATCTCTAGTGGAAAAAGTGGAAAGGAAGACTATGTTTGGATAGGCTTTTAATATTAGAAATAAAAATTGCTAAGTTGTTTAGAAACATGCTTTTTTCCTGAATATATCAGTAATTGTAAACAAAACATCTCCCTCTCAGATTCAGTGTTTGTGAGACTGGGTCCTGATGTATATCACAAAAGAGAATGATCAGGTTACCAAAACTAAAAAGTTGACGTCGAGAGATTGTGAAACCAACAGATTCTTAGACTCCTACATTGTGTATGTTACTTTTCCTATTCCTACCCTTTTATTAGCTTTGTAAGGACCTGACAGTTTATGGGAACTCTATTGGCATTGTGGTTTGTCTTTTTTAAAATTTTCTTTTCTATACTGCCTTAATTTAGATAGGCAAGGTATATTTAGAAGAATATTTGCAATATGAAATGTATCAATGTCCTTCCATGAAAATATGATCTCCATGATCATATTAGTGGTGTAAAAAGTCTTTCCAAAATGTAGTGGAATGCAAGGCTTAAAATCTGTAAGCAATTATTGTTTGTGTTTTTTCCTCCTTCTCTCTCCACTCACTTCAGAGATGAGCAATAACTATTAAAAATTTTCAGTCTTGAGAAGACCTGTGAATGCATTTTTAAGAAATATTATCTTACCTAAAAAGAGAAAAAATTAAAATAATTTCATATAATGTATCAATTTCACATCAGAATTTCTACGAGGTGAACTTAGCTCTTATATGAACTTGTGACATTTGAAATAGATTTAGATAGCACTTAGGGTTTCTGCAAACTTATTTTCTTTGGAACAGAAGAGTTTTAATAACCCCTTAAATAAACTAAAATGAATTTAACATAATTTTAGCTATATTCAGCTGTGCAGCTACATCTTGATTGAACTTATTGTTTGCCTGAGTATAATCACATGCTGATTTCTTTTTCCTTCTCTATTTCTTTGCAGTTTAGGGTCAGTTGCATTATTTTGATCAGCTTACACTTTAGATACACATCACCAGATAGTGTCCAGCTTCCCTAGATTTTATTTACAAGTCTGTTATTCAGAGGGGGAAAACCACAAAGAAATTCTGCTAATTTTATGAAGCATCAGTACATTACAATATAGTAATGAAAGGCTATTATGTTTTAAATTGGTCTGCACACTCAAGCTCCCAAAAGAAATGGGTTGCTGAATTGCTTATAATTTATGTGGAATTGACTGTACATGCATATTAAGCAATTTTCTACAAAATTACACAAAACTGTAACATCACCATAGCAATGTTTTATTGAATGCAATTGTAACTAAATAGTATAATCTTAAATAGAAACTTGTTTGATATGTATCATGTTCTATAAAATCCAATCTTACTAAAATGAATTTTTTGAAACAGTGTGAATGTTTATGCTAAACAGATTCTGTAGAATTTGCTAGGAATGCAAAAAAAAAAAAAAAAAAGTCCAAGGAATTTTAATTTCAAGTAAGTGTTTAGTGACAACACTTAAGGATAATGTGTTTGCAGATAGTAACAGAGAAGATGAAGTATTTTCTTCCAGAAGCATGGTACCTTTCCTCCATACCTCAAAAGAACCTATCAGTGCTGCATACAGATGCTCCCAGACTTCCATGGGCAGCCGCAGAATCTTAAGCCACACATATCGAGTAAGACTTATGAGAAGGTTCATTCAGCTACCACAATTTAACATACTGAAGATTTTCCAAAGTTAGCATTTAGTTTCTATCCATTGAAAAAAATCTTAATAGAAATAATTCCAGCATCCTAAAATAGAAGTTCAACAATACTTCAGCTCACTCCAAACCATCTGTTTACACTCATTTCTATCACAAATTTCTCAGTGATTTTCATTTAGCCCAAGCTGTCAGTTCTGCCTTTGCCAACATTAAATAACATCCCACAACTGTGGTAGTTCTTCTCAGTTACAGTGCTAGAATAAATTTTCAACAACAGAAGGGAAGGCTCAAGCTAGTTGTATGTGTATCTGAAACCAAGCTAAACTTCCGTAAATATCAAGCAGTGCAGACAGACTACATTGCTCAATACACAGGTTTAAAAATTTGTCATTAGCAACATATGCTATAAAATGTAAAAATAGACATTTTTTCAATACAAGTTTACGATATAAGTAATGCTAGCTGCAGTGTCCACACACAAATTTATCATTTTCCCCACTTGTTAGGAAAACAGCTCCATTACAGTTACGAACTAGATATGACTCTAAGATCACTACCATCCAAAAATAGATTAAAATGTCTTGCCTTTTCTGTTTGTTTGAGTTTGTGTTGGTTTTTGGTTTTGTTTTTTTTTGTTTGTTTGGGTATTTATTTTTTTTTTTGTTTAGTTTTCGTTTGGTTTGGTTTGGCTTCATTTTGTTCTTGTTTTGCTTTGTTTTGCTGGGGATTTTTTTTTGTCTGGTTGGTTGTTTTTGTATTATTCGGTTTGGGTTTTTTTTCTGTAGTGTTGTCACTATTTCATGGGGATATACTACATAAAAAGAAAAACAAATTAAAATATTGAGTAATAAGAAACTTACTAGTCTATCTCATATAATATTTTCCATGTTTTCAAAAACATCTCTTCCTTTTTAACTTCAGGAATACTGAAGTATGTTGTAGCAATTTTCAGTGTAATTTATGTACCCTTCTACAACACGTGGAGTGAAAACTGGACTCAAGGGAAGAAAGAGAAAAAAAAGATCAGTCACCTAATATTGGTAAAAAATACTTCACTGGTCACTGCACAGGAATAGGTCTCTTAATGATTATTTGAAAGAGCAGGTCGTTGACAAAGTTTTACCCTGTAGCACCCTGAAATCTGCGGGTGATAATATCTGTGTTTGAAACAGATAAATACAGAAAGCTGTGTCCAGAAATATTTGGCTTTATAAGTAAATTTAAAAATTGACAAAAGTGAATGGATTTATAATATAATCAAATATGTTCGCCCATTTATGTTCCATCTACCATCTGTTGTCTACAATAATTTAAGGATTACAGAATTAGGAGGACATGTTTGGCTGTATTAATTTAAATCTCTAATTCTTCATATGAAAGGATCCTTCATTCTTTCCTTTTTCAAATTACACTTAATCTGAACAAGAATAAAATCCTTTTCATAATAAATTCTGAATTGTCAGCTGAAGTAAGTACAGCTATTTCTTATGCAGATCACAGATTGGCAAACGCAGCTGCAATGCAGTTTCTTAACACTGCCTTCCTACTGTGTGTTTGCTCTCAAAAGTACCACTTCTGAGGAAAGAGCTCACTCTGTTTCTATTGACAATAAATTTTGTCCATTCTACAGGTTTTGCTAAGATAGATGGCTCTTACTGTTGTGGTGGTTTAAGGAAAACAAGACTGATAATGGATATATCAGCCTACATACAGAATAACTTAATTGGTTTCCATGCTGTTATTTCATGCTTCAACAACAGAACAAAGATATGATTTAAGACATACTCTGTGAAAAAAACTGTAGGAGAATTTGAGCCAGACACAGGTAATGACTTTAAAAGATTTTAGCGAAGGAATAAATAGTGAGAAAATAGAGTACAAAAGATAATAAATACTCAAAAATAATGGAATGGACGGAGTGAGGGAGGAAGGTTCAGTGAGAATTCAGTTAAAAATTCCACTGTACCTCTAGTCATAAGCTGTAAATTGTAGTCAGAAATAGACTAATGGACTAAGGAGTTGATGTCAAGTCTCTTGGCTATTGGCCTACATGGCCTATATTAACATGCTGCTTGCATTTCCTCAGGCCTAGATAACAACTTTTTAAAGATTTACATGTTTAGATAACAAGTTCAGCATTTTTTAGCTTCACTGCAGACATTTATGTGCTGAAACTGCAAAGCCAAGAAATGAGGCAAAATATCTTTCTGTTTATATGCAATTATAATTAGCATAATCTGAGCAGCAGGAGGAAGGTACTTAGAAAACCTTAGAGATTTAATTTTTTTCCAAGTTATGGTAATTGATAGTCTGAATAAACACAATTTTAGTTTCATTCCAATAGTGATCTGTTTCTGATTTAGAAAAAGCTCAGTTTCTACTTGCTTTAAAAGCAAAAATGAGAAAATTATTTCTGCTGGTAGGATTCAGGTTTGTACCTGGAAAAACTATTGCCTTTTATAAGTACTGGTCTAGTCTTAGCTAGACATTCTATTTTTCAATGAAAGAAACAAGATATAGGGCTTTTTCATTTTTAAATATAAATATATCTTTCACTGTTTAAACCTTAGGAAATCTTGAAAATCACTCTTGGTTTTCAAGGTAAAAAAGGACATCTAGTTTCAATAAAAAGAAAGAAATGCAGAGGCACACAGTTAGTGCATTCACAATATCCTAACAATATGGGCGTGATGGATTTATTGATTGAGATAATATTCTTTATTACATCAGCTGTCATGAGGGGAAAGTCAATCAAACTTTCAAAAGCCTTTCTTCTGATCTGAAGGAAAACTCTCTAAACAAAAGCAGCAGCTTGAAAAACATTGATTACAGTTTGGTTAGATATACACCAATTAAACTAGCTACCAAATGTTCTTCAGTACTTAGAAAAGTATTTGACCAAAGATCTTTGACAGAGCATTCTTCTGTATTAATCTTGATTTTACCTTGGTCCACAGTAGGCTGGGGGTTCACAAGAATTTGAAAGGGGACACAGCTGGGACAGCTGACTTGAACTGACCAAAGGAAAATTCCGTACCATTTCATGCATGAAAAGAAGGAGAAAGTGAGAGATGTTCAGAGCGAAGGCATTTGTCTTTCCAAATAGTCTTTAACATATGATGAAGCTCTTCTTTCCTAGCTGAGCATCTTCCTGTCACTTCCTGGAAATAGTGACTGAGTTCCTTATTTTGCTCTGCTTGTATGCATAACTTTTGCTTTACCTTTTCAACTGTCTTTATCTCAGCTCATAGGTTTTCCAGCTTTGTGATTCTCTCCCTCATCCTACTGTGGAGTGAATGACTAAGTGGCATCTCTAGCAGCTGATATGATAACTATATTTCTTTAATCTAGAAAACTTGTTTTGGAAAGTAAATGACATACGTCACATAAATATGCTGAAATTCCCACAGATGCCACCATAGTTTAAAGTCAGGTTTGTTAAGATCCAGCTACAGCTGTATCCTCTCTCAGTTACTGATTCTTTCACACAGAAAAAACATAGTGTGATGACACTGGTAAGAGGTGCTGGAAAATCAATCCATGCCAGGACACTAGTGAGAGAAAAGTAAAACTGGGAAATGCTGATACTTTGTGCCTTTTAGTGGTGTGTTTTCTTCATTATGAGTTTCATCACATGATCACCAAATTACAAATTAAGTGAGAAATAAAACTATATTAAATAAAAAAAAAAAAAAAAACAGTAAAAGTGAACATCAATGGGATGAGGGAGAGGATAAGCAGTATTGACCAGATATTGGCCAGATACTCTAAGCACTGGCAGGCCTATTTTGAATGGTTACTTTTGTCACATTGTCCTGGTTTAAGCCATAAATCAGCCATGCAGTTTGTTCACTCACTTCCCCCTTTTTCTTCCCTCTGCTCCTGGAGGGATG
>JANRGW010055121.1:0-14045 GCA_024733675.1 Psilopsiagon aymara | reverse complement strand
CTGGGCACCCTGTGCCAGCGCCTCAGCACCCTCACAGGGAACAGCTTCTGCCCAAGAGCTCATCTCAGTCTCCCCTCCGGCAGGTTAAAGCCATTCCCCCTTATCTTATCAATACATGCCCTTGTAACATGCCCTATCTCTGCCTGCCCTTATCACTACTTGCCTTTATCACTACGTGCTCTTATCACTACATGCCCCATCCTCAGTTGCCTGCTGTGTGTCTGGAGCGATGGCAGCAGGACCTGTGTGCTGGCCCAGACCCTGCACTCCTCAGAGGGCTTGATTGGTGCTGGCTTTCATCTGCTTTGGCCCAGAATTGTGCCTTAGGTGTGCAAAGCTTTTCTATTATGATCCCAGCTCTTGAACCGGTCCCTGTCTGTCTAGATCAGTGTCCTGCTGCTGGTACTGGATGCTGTCAGTGTCTTCTCACAGCAAGGAGCAGCACAACTTGCAGAGAAACAGATTTTCTTTTAGAATTTTAATCTACTGTCTCTCACCCTCACTGGGTCTATATTTATCCTTGCACGTGAAAAAAAGGAAACAGCAAGATCTCCTGTGCTGCTGTTTATGTAGTTCCAGACACTTAAGAGGAGGTTTCTGATTGCACTACATGCAGGATCAAAGGACTTGGTCTGAATGTTGATAGAGCCTTCCCTAGGACCCTCCCTGAAGATCACAGGTCTGTCATGTCCAGCATTCTCTTCAGCTACTGGTACAAAAGAGGAAGCTGTGGCTGCCCCATCCCTGGCAGTGTTCAAGTCCAGGTTGGACACAGGGGCTTGGAGCAGCTGCTCTATGGAAGGTGTCCCTGTCCGTGGCAGGGATTGGGACTGGATGAGTTTTAAGATCCTTTCCAACACAAATCATTCCATGATTCTATAAAACTTGAACCAGCCTCACTGACCTACCTGCAGCTCCTCCTCTGCAGGCTCTCCCAGCTCAGACATACGCCTGGCAGCTTCTGCTCCACCATCCCTGCTAGCGCAGACAGCATGCTGTGATCTCTATCTTCCATGACATCCGAATACTTGATTTTTTCATTTAGAATTGTTCTTTACAGAAGAGTAAAACCAAAACCATTTCTGTTTATGTACTATTTCTCTTTTTGACATTTTTATCAGAAGAGAAACAATGAGAAATGGGTATTCTGTAAAAGGACTCGGAAGTGGGATTTACTCTCCAGCAGCTGACTGAAACAGCCTGTGAAATGGTTCTATCTTCTCAGCTCCTCCAGAAAGCTGAAATCCAATGAAACTTCCCACCTTTTTAATTTTTTAATCAAAATGAAAACCAAGAAAAGAACAATCAATGTCATTTATGTTTCCTTTCTACCTATAGCATACCATATGCAAAATAAGAATCACAATGTGGACTAGGAGTAGTGGGGGATTTGCAGTTGACCACTACTGCTTTTCCCAGCACTGCCACTCAAGCCAATCATCACTAATGAAGCTCTGCATTGCAGATAACATGACTGCATCATTTCTTCCAACCACAGCAATTTATTCCCAAAAAAGCTTTGCATCCCTAATATTTCAGAAGTGAGATCCTGGTGCCTGGGGCCAGTGCAAGGCATGGGTGAGGCTGTTGCTCACGGGTGATGCTGATTCTTGAGGGTGATTCTGGTCCTCAAGTGTGATGCTAGTCCTTCTAGTCCTTGAGGGTGATGCTGGTCTTCAAGGGTAATGCTGGTTCTTGAGGGAGATTCCGCTCCTTGACGTGATACTGGTCCTTGAAGTGACGCTGGTCCTTGAGGTGATGCTGGTCATTGAGGTGGTGTTGGTCCTCAAGGGTAATGCTGGTTCTCAAATGTGGTGCTGATCCTCGAGGGTGATACTGGTCTTCACATGGGCTGGCATGCTCCTGCTCAGCTCCTCCTGCTGCTGGCAGCTGCACAGTCCTGCATTTGGTACTATCAAGCTTCATCCCAATTACGTTACTTCAGTGCTTATGGTCATCCTGTTAAACCTGTGCAATAGTCCAGCCCCTCCTGTATTGACAGCACCTCCCCACTTCGCACTGTCAGCAGATTTCCTCCTTGTGCTCCCTCTTTCTATGTCAAAGTCATTAATCAACGTTTTGAAGAAGCCTCATTAAAGAGCCCTGAGGAAGGTCCCTGGTAGCTTCCCATACTCAGGCACCCTGGTAGCACCCACGCCGGGTGCCTTGCCCAAACTGCCAATGCCCTTTGATAAAAGCAGTTCCAGCCCCATCCTTTCCACCCTCTGCTGTGATGTCCCCCATGGCAGTGTACCTATGAACCAGCAAATGCCACTGCTGCATTCCTGGAAGGCACTAAAATGACATAAACCATGGAGACAGTCACAAAGGCCCAGAGCAGTGGGTTTATTCTCTCTGCCCCTGCTCTCTGTTGATCTCTCTGTTGCCCTGTGGTGAGGGAAACCTCACGGAAACACATATGATGTAAATCAGAATCCTTGCTGCTTGGTGTGAGAGGAGGCAATGCCTTCTTGAAACAATTCCTTAAAATTCCTGTGTTAAACCTATTCTATTACTATAAAGAAGCTCAAATAGTTTCAATTTTTAGAGACTTGTGTCTCCCACTCTTTGATTATTATGATCACAAAGGGTGGGAACTTACTGCAGTCAGCCCCTTTGCACCAGTGGAAGCAGCGCAACTGTGCACCTTGCACCAGCGAAATAAACTCAGACTCTCCCATGATTTGCTCTATTATTAACAGTGCTGCCAAGCTCATTATAATCTAATTTAAGGACAGATCTAAAGCAGAGACATTTGAAGGAGGATCTGAGTTCACACCCGAAAGCAAATTGCGTGAATCTGGATCTAATTACCCCAGAACAGCCAGTGTTACCAGTGGCTCATAGCTGGCAGGGAGCTCTGGAAAACTGGCCTGCTCAGGGTCAGGAGAGGGAGGGGAATGTTTTAGTGTTTGCACTTTAACAACCTCCTGTGGAGGGTGGATGAATGGAGTGGTTCAGGACCCCCCCAAGGTGCCTCTGTTCTTCATGCCTAGCCCAGTATTGGGGTGATTGGAAGCTGTGGGTGGTGGGAGCAAGGAGGGTTCCCTGTGCCCTGACAGCAATTAGAACCACTGAGGTGACTCCTGGGCTCTGAGGGCTGGAGGCTGAGCAGCAGATCAATGATTATTCATGCCTAAAGTTCAGCCACATTTAAAGCAGCAATTGAACTGTTTGACCTCCACCAAGTGCTTTGCCTGTCTGAAAACTGCGAGCCAGAAGATAATTCCATGCTGGTTAGTAGGCATTTGAGTCATAATCACTCCAGGACCTAATACATAACTGGATATTTCTCTTAATTAATGAGACAATTAGACTTTGATTATGGCACTACAGTCCCCATTATCATTTTTATCTATCACGACCCTCCCGTACGAAGCGTCCACGTTTCCTTATAGGCTGCTGTATTTCTGTCTGGGATGATATTGGAAAATAATTTATATAATGGCAGGGACTGGACAAGCGTTCGAGTCATTGGTGCTATGAACTGATCAGCGGGCTAATGACCAGCTGAAATGGCCCAGAACTGAGTTATGTCTCCGTGATCACAAGGAATTGATGCCCAGCCAGGAACAAAGGTCTGTTTAGCATTTCCAGTACTTTACGTAGCGCAAGGAGGTCACTGTGCCCTGCACTGTGGCTCCCCACCACCCTGGGCCTTCCTTCCATGCTCCTCTGGATGCATTTTCCATTTTCCTCTTTCACTTGCATTTTCCATAAAACCTCCTCAACCCCCTGTCACCTGGGCCTTGGCCAACCTCCCCTCTTTGGTGGCTGCTCCATGGCCAGAGGTACTCTACAGGATGCTGCTGCAACTCTTCCAGAGCTACCCCTTTGCCTTTTTACCTAATCACGATCAAGATGCTATGTAAAGGCTGTTACAAAACTTAACACCAAGGGAAACATGTATAAATAAATTGCAATGTATATTGCCTAATGCCACATCATTTTGAATGACTTCAAAGGGTGTCACCTAGTGATGTGTAAAACATGTGAAATGCTCTACCTACAGCTCTGTAGAAGAAAGGGAGGTTTTCTGTAACGTGTAGATTTATTATTCCTTGGTGAACTCAAACATTTAAATCTTGCCTCTGCACACAGAGAAAACAAAACAGACAATTCAAAGTGCTCCTGTATTAATGTTTCTTGGGTTTTTAAATGCTTATATGAGATCACAGAATCACAGAATAGTCAGGGTTGGAAAGGACCTTAAGCTCATCCCGTTCCAACCCCCTGCCATAGTCAGGGACACCTCCCACTAAACCATGCCACCCAAGGCTCTGTCCAACCCGGCTTTGAACACTGCCAGCAATGGAGCATTCACAACTTCCCTGGGCAACCCATTCCAGTGCCTCACCACCCGCACAGTAAAGAACTTCTTCCTCATATCCAATCTAAACTTCCCCTGTTTCAGTTGGAACCCGTTACCCCTTGTCCTGTCACTACAGTCCCTAATGAAGAGTCCTTCCCCAGCATCCCTGTAGGCCCCCTTCAGATACTGGAAGGCTGCTCTGAGGTCTCCAACAAACCTACTAACACTGTGCCAGATCTCCTTTCATATGAGGTTTTCTGTCAAGGCAGATTTTTGCTCGCCAAGTCAAGGGAAGTGAGCTCGGTGGCATGCCCAGAGACACCGGAATCAATCAGTGGGAATGGGAAGGTAAAACCCAGGAGCTGAGAGCATCCATCCTCAATTTTTCCCTCCAGATCTGCAGATATTACCTTTAAAGCCATCTCTGATAGTGTACAATATCAAGGATACTACACACTCTACCACAATACTTACCATGTTTGACATACTGGCCAATGGAAGGTGCCCCTGCCTGTTGCAGCAGGTTGGAACTGAACGAGGTTTAAGGTTCCTTCCCACCCAAACCATTCTGTGACTCTATCTGCAAGCCAAATCTATGGAACGAATCTAATCTTCATATATGGATTATGTGATATGGTTATTCCACATTTTGTATGGAAATGGATATTAATGTTATGTGGATATGGATATGGATATTCCATATATAGTATTCAAATAATGTACAAAAATTTGGCAGTAGGTAATTGATGGACAGTAGAAGAACACGAATTGACAAGTGATGGAGGCTGAAAACTCCAGTGATCATGGACAGTTGCCTGTTGCTCTGCAGAAGTGGGTTCAAGTCTTGATCTCGTTTGCCAATGGGTGTTCATCTGGTGGCTTCATCCTTCATGGCTTTGCTCAGATTAAACACCCATCCATGGGCAGTGTTCAGTGCTGCCAGCACTGCACCGTGGCAGCCAGATTCCAGGCAGAAGTGATAGAAGCGCTCCAGGCCTCGCCCACTGTGTCCCCACAAGCTCAGTGCAGGGATCTCTGCTGCTAGTGCTAAATTCACCCACTGCATAAACCTGGAGGAGCTGAAGGGTTGCCAGGAAATTGAGCTTTCAGATTTGAGGGAAAGAATAGAAGAAATACAATGCGTTGCAGTGTCTGTCCCACTCGCATCCTTATGGACAGGCCCAGTGCATGGACTGGTGGTGGGTGTATGAAAGCTGTGAGGACACCCATCTGTGGTGCCAAGACAGGTATGACGGCTTGAGGATATCTCATGGCACTGTGTGGACCTTGTGAGCTGCAGAGGAAATCTGCATTTACACAAAGCCCTGCCCTGAGGATGCTCCTGAAATGAGAGAGCAGTTGGATGAGGGGCTGCTGGTGAGATGCTGCTGCTACTGGTGGGATGCTGCTGCTGCTGGTGGGATGCTGCTGCTACTGGTGGGATGCTGCTGCTACTGGTGGGGTGCTGCTGCTGGTGGTGGGATGCTGCTGCTGGTGGGATGCTGCTGCTGGTGGTGGGATGCTGCTGCTGGTGAGATGCTGCTGCTGCTGGTGGGATGCTGCTGCTGGTGGTGGGATGCTGCTGTGGAGCAGGGACTGGGGTGTGGACCAAAATGGATGGGGACATGGTACCCCCGTGCTGCCTGTGTGGCTGTGTCCAAGCATCACATGGTGCCATGTAACTGCTGTTCTTTGGGCTGCAGGCATGAAACCTCAGCTGCACTCTGTTCTGGAGACAGAAGCCAGAACTGGAGTGTGTGTGGTCCGCAGGGGTGCCCTGGCTTCCAAGCTGGCATAAGCAATCCTGGAGGTCAAAAGGAAATGGTGGATAACAACTTTTTGAGGGCTGCATTACTCCCGCAGAGTGATGAATATTGCATTAAACAATTTGAGAAGCAGTTTATTGGGGCATTAGGAGCAGCACTTCATATCTCTGCGCACTGCATTGCCTTTCTGTAAGTGTTGTTAGAGCTGTACCTGAAAACTGTGATGTTAATATGCTCCTCATAGTGCTGGGATTCGATCTATTAATGATGATCATGTGGGACTTGCAGGTTCTGCATGTGTCAGGGCTGTCTTCTGTTAGCAGTAATAATAACTAAGCCAAACTCATGCCCACTCACATTCCAGGTGTAACTAACAAAACTGTGAGGAGCAATTTGTAGATATGAGCTACAAAGCAATAGGCAAATTGAACTCACATTTTCTCATTTCCTTTCTTCTACATTTCATTATGATTCGAGCTAAGAAGTGTTTGGATTGAGACTATGGCAGCAGTTTCTCATGGCATTTTGTGAGTTTAGGCATACATATACTTTCCAAATTCTTACTCAAGTCACCTTCCAAGATGCCAGCCTGTATCTTTTACACCATCAGCAAGTATCACATCTCTGATATGGTGGGCTACACTCCTGCCAGCAAAGGCACATCCCCCTGACTCCTGCAGCGCTGCTGCTGCATGAGCAAATGTGCACGTACCCTCACATTTCACAGTCTGAACACATGCACACACTTTAAGCCTGTGAAATAACATCCTACCTCGGGCCAGAGGTCACATTTCCTCTCTATTTCCTCACAAAGTCTGGAAGGGAGAGCAGGGGCATCACCCCTCTTGTTCTGTTCAGGCTGTTGGAGATGCAGGAGTCTGAGCCACAGGTTCTGGCTTCCCACCCTATGTCCTTAGCTATAAGGACATAACCCATCTTTTCCCACCAAACCTGTACCTGGAGCAGGGCCCCATGGCAGTAAGATGAGCAGAGATGTACACAGACCAGGGATGGAAGTGGCTGAGAGATGGTGGAGAGCCGCAGCTCAGCTGCTACCCAGATCCCAGAAGCTGCAGCCCTGGGCAGCCTCGCAGCCTGCCTTCCCTAGCAGTGGTACTGCTGGATGTGATGACGGGCCTTTTACATCTGCATTTGGGTTTTCAGCCTTGCCAAGCTTTGTGTGGCCAAAGTTTTCTCTGCATTTAGTACACAACAGAAGGATCAGAATTCCCCCCTATTGCCATGCCTGGGTGCTGAGACATCTCTGCCCATGCTTCATCCTTCTCCAGGAGCAGCACACCTGGACAATCCTGCCAAAATCACCTCTGTATTGATATGAGGAGGAGAAAAGTGCATGTTAATGTACTCAAAGTACCAATTGCTGGTGACCTTGCAGTTGTGAGAAGCAATGCTATTTTTCATTTGTCCGGCATTGCAGCTCTACTAAGTGCTGTGGTGAGATATAGCTGAAATCTCTGCTTTAAAGTTCCCCAATTATAGTCCATATGTCCAACTATTTCCAATGGAAATGGGAGCTTCACTTCATCCATCCTAGCATAAATAACATCCTTCTTGTGCTGCGCTTTTGTATCTGTTTCCTTCTCGCTCTTATGTATTTTTTTAATACCAAAGTGTCTTTGGGATTTGCAAGCATTTGCAGTCTCATAGAAGAGTCGTGATCTGGGAGTGGGGTAATGTCAGCAGAGGAGCAGCAAGAAGTGATTTTGTTCCCCAGTGCTGTGCAGTGCTTTGGGCAGCAGATCATGCAGGAATGGGGGCAGTGGCTGGGCAGATTCCCCTGGGAAAGGGATGCTCATGCTTGTGGTCAGTCCCCATCCCCCACTGCCAAGGCGGAGATGTCTGACATCAGGGTAAATTGAGCTTTGCATTTCCCATTGGCACCCACACCTGACCTATAGAGTTCTTGTGCCTTGTGGATAAATCACATACACAACATCTGACTTGGACTCCCAGCACTTAACTATGAAAAAACCCTTTAAAGTCATTGCAGGGCTCTGGGATAGTTACAGAATTTGTCCAAAAAGTGAGTGAGCAAATTGAAGGAAGAAAATTGAATTGGGAAGCACAAGGCATGATGGAGCTTTCTCCTGAGCCGCAGCCATGGTCTGAGGAAGGCTCTGCTCCGGAGCAGTTCCATGCCTGCTCTTGCACTTCTGGCTGCTGGGAACAAACCCTGCCAGCAGCTGGAGAAAGCTGGAAGCATCGTGTAAAGGTCCCCAAAATTCATGTTTTCACAAGTGCCTATTGATATCCTAGTGGAGAACTGTGAAAACCTGAACATTCACAGTCAATGTGAACATTTTTCCCTGTGAGAGTTGAGCTGAGCTAATTCCCAACGATGCAGAAAGTCCCATCTCCTCCCTGTGGTCCCTGATTGATGTCAGGATAGAGATGAGCATTAGAGCATCCCAGGGCCTGCCAAGAGTTCTTCTAAAGCAAACATAAATTTAAAAATATATCAGTGACAATTTATTTCTGTGACATTTTTAACACCTCTGTCAAGAGCATACTGAAATTAAAAATGAGCAAGAAACTGCAGAGATGGGGGTGAATTGGAATGGATCAAAGAGAAACACTCAGTCTTTACACCACTGCTCCAGCTCTAACTCCCTGTCAGTGACAGGCACTCCAGCACTGAGCAAAAGCCTTTGAGATCTCTTGGTATTTCCAAGGAGAACAAGTCAGTCTCAGGTGGAGAGTTTCTGTATTTGCAGTTTTGGACAAAATTTTCATCACTTTTTAGGGTATTTTTGTGATATTCATGAAAGAAAAATCACAATCATTATGCAAGGGGATTCTGGGATTTATCTGCCTGTAGTGGGGTAACTTAGCTGTAGGAAGCAATAACACAGTAATGAAGGTGCTGCTCATTGTCTCTGGCTACATCTTAAGTACCATCATTATGTGTTGAATGTGAAGAACTCCATCTTTACTACTGGCCTTTTCATTTTTCCTCTCCCTCACTTTACAAGGGTGTTACTGAGCTAAATTGGCCCTTCCAGAAAGGCAGAGGCAGAAGAGTAGGAAAAAGATTATAGAGAACATCAGGAGAGGATGAGAATGGGGAAAATGAGAGATGTTAACATACAAGAACATGTCCTTGACTGAACTGTGTCTTCCCAAGAGCTGCCTAACACATATACACCCAGGATAGAGAGTCTGAACTTTAGAAATCATTTAGTGAAGCTCTCTTAGAGTAGTGCAAGTTCGTGCAGGTCACTTCTTGTATAAACCTGGAAAAAGTACCTCATGAAACAGCGTTGTGATGACAGCAAAGTAACTTTAAACACAGAATCCACTTTTTTTCTTCATCAGCTTACTTGATGTTTAGTAATTGAAGTCATATTAGCCCTCTTCAGTGAAGCTGGGGTGAAGTTAAACTACAGTCTTCAGTTGAATGCGGCAGCTGTGCTGCTGTCCATGTGGACATTTTCCATGATGATTCCTAAATATCAATATCTTATATATTGATACATCAGAGCAGTTTAGCACAGCACCTTCTACCCACCCTGTAAACATTACCCAGTACCACTAATAACTTTCTCTTGATTTCATATCTAATTGCTTCTTGCATTTAAGGAATATTTATGAGTTTCTTCAGTGCAGTAAATACATGTTTATGTCTGTACACAGTCAGAACTCACAGATGCATGGGAGAAAATAAGCATATTTCAATTGATCTTCACTGCACAGCTCTGATTCTGATTCTGATCCTTTCAGTGTTTCCTCTCTGGAAGCAAACCCAATTTGCTGTGTTCAACACCAGTTTGCTTCTGAGCAGGGACTGAGGCTGGTTGGGTTCCCTCGATCAGGCTTCATGGCTGATGCCATGTGTTGTCTCCCCACGTTTTAAATGCTAAACTGCTAGAGGTTTAGGACAGCAAGTCATCTGTCAGAATTGATTTCTGTGTTGCAAACGTGCAATGCCGTGATAACCTGACTGTAGGGGCTCCATTCAGACGTACATGTGCTGCCAGACCCCAGCTCAGCTGGGATTTGATACTTCTGCTCCCAACTACACGAATTAAACCAGCAGTAGTTTCAGACTTGAGCCTTGTGACATTTAGTGGTGGCATGTTCAAAGGATCTCAGAGGACAAGGACAAGTGTGTGTGGTCATTTCTGTCTCAGGGCTGACCATGGTAACGCTGGTGAATGGGCACTGTGGACAGTTGTTCCCACCTGAACACTGTGGGAGGAGGGTTTTGTGCTCAGTCACAAGGTTCCGCAGAACACAACCCCATTAACACCCCACCCCCAAGGCTGAAAACCAGCACAATTTCTTCCTGTGTTCTAGCATTTGTGCCCATCAAAAATTAAGATGAATGTTGTTGTTTAAATAAAATATGAGGACATTCCAGGTGCCAAATTACATTTCAGTTCCTAAAGAGACTCCTTGGGATGCCGGAACATTCCATGGAAAACTGAGGCTGTCTAAAACAAGTCAGGAATAAATGACTACTTTTACACAAGATCCCTCAATTCATGTATATTGAAAGAAAACCACATCCCTCAATTCACAACTTTGGAACAGGATTGTTGTCAGAAACACAGCCAGCTCCTTCCCTCAGAGCATTTGGGTGTTTCCCCCCAACAGCCAGAAAGACCATCAGCAAAAAGAGTGCTACAGCCTTTAACACATGGCACCATTTGGTCTTGTGCATGTGCTGCAGTGCGGAACAACATTTCTTCTTTTAATTGGCTCATATCTGAAGGAAAATAAAGCTTCTTATTTAGTCCAAGTCAGTGTAGGAGTCTGCAGCTGGAAAAGGAGGAGGATAAACATCAACACACATTTAGTACACTGTGTGGTGCACCCTCAGACAGAGTCCAACCTGTAAGCATGCAAATGACCCTCTTTAGCCGAGAGGTGACACAGGAATTTGGGTGAGTTCCAGTACGAAGGAGCCACGGCACCTTCCTTGCAGTACAGTGGGAGGTTAATCTCACTGTCTTGGCCAGACTCACGCTTGGATAATTAACCTCTGGCTCTGTCTGCATCTCCTGTATCCTTCACTGTCTCCTGAAAAACTTGTAGTGAATGATGCTTTCCGAGCAGATTCCCCTGTCAGAGGGCAGGTGACTGAGCCTCTCCCTGCCTTAAACACTTCTTTGAGATCATCCGATGTAAAGATCACTGGAAGCGTTTGACATTCTTACAGCAGCAGCATCGGTGCTGGCTGCCTGGGAACTCGTCCCAGGAGGAAAGGGCAGGGATCAGGGAAAGCGTTCAACGGGATAATGAAATATTTCATGAAAGCCGTTAAGTGTTGTGGGCGAGGATTAGAGACAGCATAAATCAGGATGACTCTGGGCTGCTTCACCTTGCTGAGGAACCTGCTCTGAGATGGCTTTCTGAAAGCCGTTTACATCTGCTTGCAATAGAAAGGTGTCTCTATAGCTGGGAGAGTTACTCTATTTCAGAAGAGATAATGAGGAGAACAGTGTAAAAATGCATTATTAGTAGTGAAGTACTTTTGTGTGGAAAACCTGTATAAAGCATCAGTAGCGTGGCCTGTGTGCTGTGTATCTGCTGCTGCCAATGGACACTGCACCCAGTCACAGGGGTTTGGTAGGCAGAGATTGAAACTCTTTCAGATCTTTTTAATCTTTCAAAATATTTTGATTTATTTGGAGGTTTTGGCTCTTCAAGCCCAGGCTCAGCAGCATCTTTCTAATGTCCTGAGTTAATACTGGAGTGAGAAGTGCTGCAACATATTGTGTTGAAAATACATTGAAGCAGCACAGCCCCAGGGAGCTTGTAATAACATCGCTGCTGGGTTTTGGTGCTGGTTTGAACAAGCACACGGGGTACATGCCCACCCAGCACAGATCGGCTCCTGCAACCAAGTGAAGACATGAGGCCTGGCAGATGTTTACCACCATGGTGAATGTTCTGACTTTGTCTCTGAGCCCGCATTTGAGTTCGCAGCAGTCGCTCCCTCATTGAAAGTCAGAGCAGCACGCCTGGGCTCTGTCACTTGGCACAGGAACGGTGCTTAGGGCTGGAGGGAGGTGTTCCAGATTCCCAATCCCTGGCCCTTTTCCTCCAAACACCTTCCACCAGGCCATGTGTCATCTTTAATCCATCAGCACACACAGGGTGTAATTGGAATTATTCTTTAGAATCTTTCAGCTTGCGCTGTAAAACAAAGCCAAATGCAGAGGTGGAGAGTAATAGGAATAATTGGGTTTAATTGAGGTCAAATTGATGTTACACGTCTCAGAGCTAAACGGAGTTGTAAGTTAAAACAGGAGATGCTTCATGTTAACTCACACACCCCTTGAAGATGGTTTTCTTATGACACCCCTTTGGTTCACCCCTTAATTTTATCAAATTGTCTGATATAGATTCAACAGGTTAAAGTTGAAACTAACATATAGAGCATGAATATATACTTTCAAAAATGAGTTTGTGACCAAATGCTGCTCCTTGTGATGTGAACATGTAACCAGAACATGCACGGCACAAAATCTGAGGTTCTTCTCTCCCTGTGGTCCGTTTTCTCTGCCTGTCACTGAGCAGCCCACTTTTTGTTCATGTAGAAGACAAGAACTGAGAAGGTTTGGGGGTTTAGGCTGTCATGTTTGGACACTGCAAGGGCAAATAAACAGAATTTCTTTCGTTAATATCCTCCTGCATCAGCCTGGATCAGTGGGGAAAAGGAAAGAACTAAAAATGGCACAAAAACCAGAGTGTGTGCATTTGACACAGCTCGGTGGGTGGATATTGATCCCACAGAAAGCAGGGTCACTGCTCTGTGCATCCATAACATCATTGCACCCAGAGAGGGCAGCCACCTCCCAGCCCATCTCCTGTTCATCACTCACCAGGTGTCTTTGAAGCATGTGATTTAATGTAACCCCGGGCAAAGCAGGAGCATTACCTGTTTGTGTAATGGCTTTGAGCATGAAATATGAGGGCCAAAGGCAGAAGCTGTGATGATGCGGTAGCAGCAAACTCTGGAGAGGCCACTACAAACAGCCATTTAGCATCGAGTGCCCTGTAAGGTGCTCAGTTTGGTGACAAATCTGTTGGCTGCCTGGAGTTTATACAAGGCAGAAGCTTCTGTTGCACTGGTAGTTTTGGTAGCAGCCAGAGTCACAGTTTCTAATGAACATCAAGTCCTGCTGGGTGGAAGTAACATCCACAGCAGTCCTAAGGCCACTCTGGCAGCCAGGGGGTCCTTAGGCAGCCAAGGACCCTGCGAGTGGGGCACAGTCAGGGGTGCTCTGGGCAAACCACTGAGGGAGCTTGTGGGAATATGGGAACTTGGAGTATCTTGGGAAAAAAGCACGCAGAGTTGGAAGTCGACTTCTTGAGGGGATCTAAAGAGGTTTAGGGAAAAACGGCTTGTACTGCTGGATTGAAATTGGCTTGATTGCCCTGAGCAGCATTCCTGCAGTCACCTGCTCCGAAGCCTGGTAGCGCTCCTGTCAGCGATGGCTTCTGTCAACAAAGAGGTGAGACAGGAGAAGGATGATGTCCTGGATCAAGGCTTCAGCCAGGGCAGGAGGATAAAACCCAGTAGTGCAACAGTAGGCAGCCACTGTCAGCTGTGTCCATTTTCCTGGCACACAGATATAATTACGGGTGTTATATTCACACCTTTGTCAGCTTGCTGATGTCTCTTGTTGCAGTGAAATGCAGGATAATGACAGAAGGCAAACACCAGAAATGTACCTGCAGGAAGACTGAGATTTCATCAGAGATCATGGCCAAAGGCAACTGAGGTGCCCTGAGTGTAATACTGTGGCTCTGTTATTGAGTAGTCTTGGCACTGAAACTAAGCAAAATTGTCTGTCTTGTTCTTCACACTCATATATAAGTTCATAGAATCACAGAGTCCCAGCCTGGTTTGGGTTGAAAGGACCTTAAAGCTCCTCCAGCTCCAACCCCTGCCACGGGCAGGGACACCTTCCATAGAGCAGTTGCTCCAAGCCCCT
>JANRGW010055118.1:0-15327 GCA_024733675.1 Psilopsiagon aymara | reverse complement strand
CGGGGTTTCGGCCAGGGGGCGGGAGGCGGGCCCAGGGGAGGCGGCGGGGCAGCTCCCCATGGCGGCCGGGCCGAGGTGGTGGTGCGGCCGGGTTTCAGGGGCTCGGAGGGGCTGGGACCCTTTTGTCATGGGTATCACAAACCCGGCTGACGCGGCCCCGGCACCCCGCGGTGATGGCGGGACCCATCGTGGTTGGTTCAGCCTGGAGAAGGCTCCTGAAGGGGAGACCTGAGAGCAGCTCCGGTGCCTAAAGGGGCCAACAAGAAACATGGAGAGGGGCTTTGGATAAGAGATGGAGGAATAGGCCGGGAATGGCTTTAACCTGCCAGAGGGGAGATTTAGCTTGGACATTAGGACGAACTTCTTCCGTGTGAGGGTGGAGGAGCTGCCACACAGGAGAAACTCTTCACCCCAACAGTTTTTAAGAGGGACAGGCACAAAGATACCCTGCTTCTTGCAAGATCAGTACACAAATGATGACGAACAGAGTCGCTTCTTCCCTAAGTAAAAAGCATCTCATTTTCCAGAGCCAACCCCTACACACACTATCAAAAGCCTCTGGGATCCACATGCCATGTGAGAAGAAACCCAGACTCTCCTTATTGCTTATTCTGACAGGATTTGGGCATCAAAAATCTGGAGGATGCCTCAGTGTGGGGAGCAGCAATTTTTCTGTGAACACGAAGTGCTTTGGAATCCAGAGCACTATGCACGTGCCATTATATTTTATTTAATAAGAAATAAACGGAAAAAAATGCCCTGTCAGGCAAGCTGTTAAGTGAGAACGGTTGCATTTACTATAGCACACCAGCTAAAGTGAGCACTGGCTCTTTCCTGCAGGAATTTGTTAAACAGAACAATAGGAAGGCAAGTTAAAGTCACTCAATAATTTGGTTTGGCAGGGACCTCAGGAGCATATGCAGTCTAATTTCCTATGCATGGCGGAGCAAACTTTGATATTAGATCAGATTGCTCCTTTATTTTGGCTAAGTTACTTTTATATACATATAAACATACCTCTATGTTTCATACCTGTAACCCCAGCAATGATTTCTTCAGTGCATACCTTTGATGACTTTGAAAACAGAATGTGATGCATAACATTACTTAGAAATGTTAATTGGGAGCATTATTTTCCTCCTCATTCTTTCCAGGTATTTGGAATTTCAGAGCCACAAATTCAAGTTTTGGGGTCCTAGAAAATGTTCCCTTGAAAACTCTTGCAGTTTAACCCCATCCAGCAACTAAGCATCATGCTGCTGCTTGCTCACTCTCCCAACAGTGGGATGGAGGAGATAACTAGAAGATTCAAACTTGTGGGTTGATAAAGACAGTTTAATGGGACAGAAAAGGAAGAAAATAATAATAATGATAATAATAAAGATGAAAAAAAAAGCCTATAGAAAAAAAGTGATGCACAATGCAATTGCTCACCACCAACCAACCAATTCCTAGTGTGTTCCTAAGCAGCAGCTCCCCAGTCAGTTTCTCCCCCAGTGTTCCATGCTCAGCATGATGCCATATGGTGTGAGATATTCCCTGGATCAGTTGGGATCCGTGTCCCAGCTGTGTCCCCTCCCAACTCCTTGTGCACCCCCTAGCCTGCTCGCTGGTGGGACAGCATGAGAACCTGAAAAGTCCTTGACTTAGCGTAAGCACTAGTCAGCAACAACTGCAACATTGCTGTGTTATCAACATTATTCTCATTCTAGATACCAAACAGAGCACTATGTGAGCTACCAGGAAGAAAATTAACTCTGTCTCAGCTGAAACCAGGACAAAACTCTGTTACAGATTGTTAAAAACAATGGGATCTTAGAAAAAATCAATGTGCAAACCATTCAGCACTATCATAACTAGAAAACTCTGCATGTTCATTACATTGGGAAAGTTAATACTGTTTCAGATAATTGAACAATCGCCTAACCACTGCCTCTAAAGCAGTGGAGTCAGATGAATGTCTTTAAAACATTATTTAGGTAATAGCATAAACAGGAGTAGGTTGTAGAGAAAACATAGCCTCAGCTTTAACCTCCAAATAATATTTTGGAGGCAAAATGTATTTCGCTTTGCTCATAATATGCTGTGCATTCAGTATTGCTAAAAATAACATAAAAATCGGGTATGGAATAGAGACAAGCAAAAATTGTCCATTTTCAGAAAGCAGTGCCATTTAACACACACTTGCTAATTGCCATGCAGCCCAAGTCTAAGCATTGCTTTCAGAAATGCTTCTTTGCCACTCCTGCTCCCGTTCTGCAGCTTAGTGGCGAAGTTCACACAGTTCAGCTGCTCTGTAACACAGTCACTTCAGTGCCCAAATGCTTTTTGTTTGGTCTTCTGCTTATTTACAGGCAACTACAGAGACACCAGTGTACTCTTGCCTTCTAAGATTTATGATTCTGCTTTGCTGTATACTTTGTCTGCAGCCCCACTGGCGTTAATTGTACGTGGCTTATTGTGTCCCATCAGGCTTGGCAGAATTTCAGCTGATTTTCACCTTTTATCCTGGACATTTTTTTTCAGCAGGACTGAAATCAGGTTCAGAAAATTGAACCTGGTTATTGTAGTTCTCCCTTAAAGGCAAGTGAAAAGGTGCTTTTTTTGTACTCGGCTGGACTCCCCATGGCTCTAGTCCCAGCACTGATGCTCAGTTCTGACTTACAATATCTGTGCTTAGGACAGATTTTCAGTTAAAGAGTATCTTATCCCCAGGAGGCATCCACAGATACTTAGGGAATGATAATGACAGGACATAGAGAGAGCCCCTTCCCCAAACTGCCTGCATTCGTATTAAATAAGAATGACCACATTACTGTAATTTGGCATGTACAAATGCTGAGGAAGACAATTTCTGAGTAAGAGAGCCTACCATCTGAAATACAGTCAGTCACACACAACAGCCTTCTGCTGCAGACAGCAGCTCTGCATTGCAGAGGCAGAAGCAGAATCTAGACCATATTTTCAAAGGTTGTAGTTCTAGCTTTTGGCTTGTGCTGTGTTATCTAGAAGAAAAATGTTCATGCAATTGCTCAATTTCCAGGTGACTTTTGTTAATTACACATAGCATTTCTACAGCTTTGCCCACAGAAGGGCCTTACTCTCCTGGGTTTTATTACTGTTCCTGTGCTTTCTCCTTCAACTAAGGTGTTAGCAATGCCACTTCAAGAGAGAACAATGAGGTGGCTTGAAATAGCAGATGTGGGGAACACCCCACGCTCCTCTGGGACTACTGGCACTGCAAGGCTATAGCTGGCACAGCCAAGGAGCTGAGAGCGGAGTCCCATCCTCTGTGTTTATCACAAGGCAGGTCTGCTATAATGCAATTACCAAGGGCTGATTTGATTCTTGCATTTCACATCATCGCAAAATTACAGAAAAAGATACTATTTCCTTCATTAGGAATCGGTTTCATTGTTTGTTTTATTCTAAGCAAGCATGATTTACCATGGGTCTTCAAGGAGCACCATCCACAAAAACACAGGAGCCCCATCTTCCCCCCGCGTGTCCGGTAGGGACAGAATCTCTGCTGAAGCTGCAGTCCCACTGGCTAAGGCCCTGCCACACTGTCACCAGTCTCTGCACAGTAAACCCTAATTGTGACTGTCATTATACAAGTGCTCTGAGTAAGTTATACCTGGAAAAAACTACTTTCATTATATGCTGTTTGGACTGTCCTTTGTCCAGCACATAGCTCAGTGGTGTCCCAGCTAGTCTAGGCACTTAGTGGTGTCCCAGCTAGTTCCTAGGCACTTAGACTCTAGATTATTAGAGCTAATGACACACTGGTACAGTTAGTACAGAACTTGCATGTAGGCAAGCCCAAAGCTCTTGCTAAAAATTGCAGGCAAGCCACATCAACCTCCTGCGGCTCCTGTGATGTTGCTCCTGATCAGCCTCCATGCTAACAGCACTCTCCCCAGTTACCTCTCACACTCCTTCACTTTTATCTTTTCCCACTGCTGCAGCCAGACCTGTTATTTTTTATTTTTAGCATTAATTTTCCTGTGGTCATTTCCTGCCCGCCCTTGTTGCAGTATCCTGAGGCATGCAAAGCCCTCAATGACTGACATTTAAGAACAAAACCAGTGAAAACAACATTTGCTCTGACTCAATCATCTTTTGGCACTTTTAACTGCAAGAAAACTTTGTGCCAGTTCACATGCTGATAAAGTTCTGTCTCCAGTGGGATACGTGGTTTTCCTTTTCATTGCATCCTGTCAGTATCATTCCAGCACAATCTATAGTGCTAATTAGTGTCATTTCAAAAGACTGCTCAGACTGGCAGCATTGTTTTGGTTCAGCAGGCCTTGGGGAATGAAAATATGTAGCTAGCTAAATGTACTAGAATATTGTAAGTCACAAAGTCTATTTCTTTTCCCCAGAGAGAAGTCTGAATGACAGAGAAGTATTTTGTAATGCCTGAGTGGTATTATTGCTTCTCAGTCACAAGGACTGTTGGGCTAATCTTACAGACCTAGGCACAAGGTGCAGGGAGGTAATATATCATAACTGCTCCATTTCCCCACAACCTCCCATGTACAACTCTGCCTACTCTGACGTGGAAAGCTAGGCAATTTGGCAGATGGATTTCCTGAAATCCCACCTAATCCTACCTAATTTCCCCTCCTTCTTTCAGGGCAGCCTCCAACACAGTCAGCTTCTACTCAGATTGCAGCTAAGGGCTGCAGATTTATTGGAGCCAGGGAGGGTCTTTCCTCTGACTTTGGTAGGTAGTATCTGAACCAGCTACAAAAATCTCAGCAAACCTTTCATGTGTTGTTCCTTTTTCTCTTGAGAATGCTTAGCAGGAACAATAATTTGGCAGACAGAATTCTAGTCTTGAAACATAGGAGATTTGGACTGAAATGCTGTCACAGCCAGACTCCAAATGGCTTTAAGACAGAATAGCTGTGCTTCAGTTTCTTCTCTGTGAACAGAGATATTAATTCCCTGCTCCACAGAACCTTGTAAGAATAAAATCCATCACTGACTTTATGCACTTTAATAATAAGTGCAACAGCATTGGCACTAAAATAGAATAGATTCTTTTAGTTTTGGTGGAAATTTAATTGCACAGCACTGGAAAAAACCTGAGGGCATGTCTAAGTACAAGTGTAACTGCATCAGCGTTGATGTTTTCCAGTGAAGATAGAGACATGAGAATGGGAGACAAAAGTTAAAAGAAGAAAAGAGGAAAACACCTTTGGAAAAGGAAGAGGAGAAAGAACAAATGAAAGCAGAGAATATACTGGAAATGGGAAATGAAGTGATGTATTTTTTAGGCTGCAGGGCAAAAATCATCATAGAATCACTGAGTGGTTTGGGTTGGAAGGAACCTTAAAGCTCATCCAGTTCCAACCCCCTGCCACGGGCAGGGACACCTTCCACTGGAGCAGGTTGCTCCAAGCCCCATCCAACCTGGCCTTGAGCACTGCCAGGAATGAGGCAGCCACAGCTTCTCCTGGCAAGCTGTGCCAGGGTCTCGCTACTCTCAGGAAAGAACTTCTTCCTAATATCTAATCTAAATCTTTCAGTTTAAAGCCATTTCCTCTTGCCCTAGCTCTCAGGCCCTTGTAGAATGTCACTCTCCAGGTTTCCTGTAGCCCCTTAGGCTCTGGAAGGACACGAGGGGGGCTCACAAGAGAGGAGTGTAGGGGGAGAATCCCCTCCCTTGAGCTGCTGGCCACACTGCTGGTGAGGCAGCCCAAATAAAATATTATAAAATACAAATGCATCACTTGAATGCACTGAATTTCATCATTCTTCATAAATCTCACAGCCACCTTCTGAGCTTGCACTAAACAAGGTTTGTCTAACTGATGTCCTGATGTTTCTTCCTTATACTGGAAAAATTACAATAAGCAGCTACACAGCTTTCCTGCTGCTCAGCTATGAATGTTGGCCCAACATGCTGGTGTGCCTGCTGCTGTGAACCATTGACGGGCCAAGTCAGGATGAGCCCGAAGCTGCTCAGGCGCAGAGCTGTGAGTACCACCTGTAGGTTGTTCTGCAATTAAGAGCTGAGGACAGTGCCACTCATTGTTCTCTCTAGCCAGTATCTAGTAACTTTTAATTACTCTTTCTGCATCACTAAGAGTACAGTACATGAATCCTCAAGGAGCACATGGGTTTACTAGTGAAACCATGGATGTTCTGCTGTCCCTCAATGAGTTTTGATGAAGATAGAGTGAGAAAATTAGTGGTGCTTTTGAGTAATAAGATAAAAGCAGTCTTCTGCAATGCACTGTTGTAATGCCATTTGTGACTGACATGTTTTTGGCCGTAGTTAAGTGACCACCACACAGCTCTCAAGTTCTCATAAGTCCATAGGTTTGTGTTGGAAGGGGCCTTAAAGCTCATCCAGTTCCAGTCCCCTGCCACGGGCAGGGACACCTTCCACCAGAGCAGGGTGCTCCAAGCCCCTGTGTCCAACCTGTCCTTGAGCACTGCCAGGGATGGGGCAGCCGGGGCTCCTCGGGGCTCCTCGGGGCACCCCGCACCTCCCCGCCCTCAGGTGACCTGGCCCCGTGCGCTGATGGCCGGTGCCCGCCCACCTCATGAGGGGGCCCGGCCCGCAGCGGGGCCTCATCGCCCCCACAAGCCATTTAACGCCGGCAGCCGCTACCCGCCCCCTGCGGGAGCCGGCACCGCCTGGGCCGCCCCTTCCCCGGTAAGATGGCAGCCCCGGCTCCCGCCGGCCGGGTAGTTTGAGTGGCGCGGCGGCGGGGCCCGGTCGGGGCAGCCGCTCAGGAGCCGGGTTTGGCCTTGCAGGGGTGGTGGCTCCTCTGCAGCCGCCGGCGGCCTTCGAGCGAGGGCCCGGCCTCGCGTGGGGCACAGCTCGGGGAAAGGAGCTCGGTAACGGACTGTGCGCTAAGGGGCAAAGGAGCTCGGGCCGGGCCTGGGCCGGAGGTTGCGGTGTGGGGTTCGTGATTCATTGGGAGTTAATTAAAATATCATTACCGGTGCTGCTCAGTTGTGGTCGTGAAAGCTCATTTCAGGTTGATTGCAGCGTCAGTCAGAGTATGTTCTTTTTAACTTTTCTCTTATGTAGTGTAACGAGAGGGTATTTTTTATATAAAGTAATTATATGGTGTGTTAGCATTCAGATAGCAGGTGCCAGTCGTTCATTTTGGCAGAGTCCGGTGCAGTAGTGCCTTCAGGGATGGGTTCTTCATGCTCTTCTGTTGGTGGTCACCCCAAGGCTTCAGCCCTTCACCGTGGCTGTGCTCCCAGTCACAGCAAAGCCATGGGTGCGGTTTATGCTTTGGTGGAGGGTTCGGTTGTCTAGAGTGGGGTCTCTTGCAGAGAGAGATGTCTGTAGTGGATCCAGCAAGCTTGGTGTGCAGGTAGTGTGGCCAGTCTTGTTCTTAGGGTGTTCCTCTCCCTAAAGAACTTTCTCATGTTAGTCTAGCGTGTGCCTTGTTTAGGTTTTTAATACAGGAAGTAGTCTACTTTTTACTGTGCAGGTTTAGCGAATGGGAAGTAGAGAATTAACCTTGAAAAATGGATGTTTAAGCTTAGATTCAGACTGTGATTTAAAAATACTTTCATATTTGATTTGTGTGCCTGCCTGACTTAATCTTTAAATCCATGCTTTTGTAGATAAAAACAGCTGCCTTTCATCATACACCCATGTGAACATTTACATGATGGCAGAACCTCTTCACATGAAGAATAAGCGTGATCAAGTTGTAGGTGGAAGTTAAAGTGGCAGAATCACAGGCGCCAACTTCCTGTTGACAAATTCTCAAGTCCAAGGCTGAGTTTTTGAAATACCAACAAAAATCAGTATTCTGTAAATAAAACCTACAGGGTGTACTTTTTTTGCCAAGTGTAGAAACAGTACAGGAAGTTTTAGCTGCAGCACAGGTGCAATAAAAGAGGGACTTTGTCCAAAGCTTGACGAAGGTATCTTGACTTTGTTCTTCTTCAAGTGTATATATGCTTGGTTATTGATAAGCATCATCAGTGTGGCTTGTAAATAGAATTAACTTCTAATTATCTAAACTTTTGTGGGCTGCAGTGTCTTAGACAAGTGAAAAAACATCTGGGAGATTGGAGTGCTAGGGAATTTGCCACAGGTGTGTGCAGTGGGAGTTGGCAGTTCCTTCAGCAAAGTTTCTTGCCTTCATGACTGTTTCAGTGCTATCTGATCCATGTTGTCTTTTACCTCAAATGTGGGGAAGGTGAATTGATTGAGAGATCTGAGACAGCTTTGTATGCAGCCCTCTTGGGTCTGGGGAGTTCATGGGAATCTGGTTGCATGTTAGGCAACAGCTTTAGTTTAGACACAGTTTACAAGATTAGCTTGCTTCCAGGTGGGGAGGAAAAAAGTTCATGCGAGCTTTGTTTTCTCAGTGGAGAACTTGGGTTAATAAGGCTGCCAGAGTGGAACAAACTCTTAATAGCATGTGTAGTCTACAACTGAAACAAATGTTTTGTAGGTAAATGAGTTGCCTACTTATAAAAACTTAGTATACTTATAAAAACATAGTATATTGGTATGCAGGCTTAGCTGAATATTTGTCTTGTACGGGTTGCTTGACAGATAACACTCTCTTGCAAAGACCACAAGGCTTATAAGGCATTCACTGGAAAATCACAATCTCTTTTGAAGTACTTTGTTTCTGAGTATTTGCTTATGTGATCAACTATTTGTAAGTATAAGCTTAACATGGGCCAGTATTGGAAGAGATTTGTACTGTTTCAGCTACTGTATAGTTGCCTAGTCTAAATGTTTTCTCCATGGATTTTGGGAATTACATGTTGGCTTTGTTTTGGGTTTTTTTTGTTGTGGGTTTTTTTTTTTATTTCTTTTTGCTGAGCGACTTTAATTGAAAACAAATTTATGGATGGAGGACATGACTTCTTGGGTGAAGTGATAGGGATGCTGGGGAGGGACTCTTTATTAGGGACTGTAGTGAGAGAACAAGGAGTAACTGGTTCAGACTTGGACAGGGGAAGTTTAGATTGGATATGAGGAAGAAATTCTTTACTGTGAGGGTGGTGAGGCACTGGAATGCCTTGCCTAGGGAAGTTGTGAATGCTCCATCCCTGGCAGTGTTCAAGGCCAGGTTGGACAGAGCCTTGGGTGATATGGTTTAGTGCGAGGTGTCCCTGCCCATGGCAGGGGGGTTGGAACTGGATGAGCTTAAAGTCCTTTCCAGCCCTGACTCTATGATAAGCACAGAGCAGTGGAACTGGTAGGTTTGGATAAACATCATATCAGTCATAACAAGAAGGACTTCCAGAGTGTGTCATGGTCATAGCATCTCCATTTACTCAAATGTGCTAGCAGAACAGGAGGAGTAGATAAGAGCCTTGTGTCTTCCTGCAAATACTCCATAACACAGGCATGCATTAGTGTAATCAGATCCCTTTGCAAATACTTTTGCTTCTAGGAAGATCCATGGAAGGCACAACTGAAGGAGGGGACTTGCTGTTGACAGCTGCAGCTGATAATGTGAGTTACTGCACTTCATCATTGCCCCAGATGTTGTGAGCATTTCTACATGGCAGAAATGGTCAACATATATTGCTCTTTCTAGAACACTGAAATTTTGACTCTTGTCACATTTTGTTGTCACATTTTAGTTTAGTCTATTTCTACCCTAATGGGCAGCTTTTTTTTTTTTTCTAGTAAGAATCAATAAAGATGTTTTTCTTCCACAGGTATCATACTCTGATTCGATTCATGGAAAGCCAAAGAAGTCTCAATATTCCTTTGAGAATGGTTTTTCTATTAGCTGTGATGAGAGTCTCTTCAGTTCATTAGTACCACCCCCTCGAACAAAGACTTGTCATCACTGTGGTCTGTTTGGTAAGTGCCTTTTGTCCTGTAGTCTGGCGTATTCCAGTGAAACCCCATCAGAAGGTTTGCTCAGAAATGTGCTAAAATGGAGAGATATTCTTATGTGTCAGATGCAAGTATAGAGACTGTTCAGAACATGTTTTGGGTTACAGAACTGATCAGTAGAAGTGAACAACTCATTAAAGTTTTGGTTTTCTTTTGGGTTTTTTTTATTGTTGGGTTTTTCTTTTCCTTGATTATAGAAGGAATTTGGGGCATCTGGGGTAGTAATTTTAGATAGCTGTATGTGAATACAAACACCTGTTTGTATTTTGGAGCTGTCTTGTAAAGCAGTTATTTAATAATACATTGAGTCTGTATCTTAGCAGCTGTTGTCTCTTATGATATAGCTGTTTCTCTTGGACTCTTGTCTTTTTAAGGATCTCATAGATGTTCACAATGCAAGCAAATATATTATTGCTCTACAAATTGTCAGAAAGAAGATTGGCCAGCACATCGTGTTGTATGTGAGCCCATTAAACGGAAGTAAGTTTGTTAAAAAGTTCTGCCAGATAATCTTTACAGAAAGACATATCCATCCCATTACAACCTAAGTGACCACTTAAAGGCACTATTACAGTGAAATACATTGCTAGTGCTGCATTATCTCATATTTGTCAGAAAAATCTGTTGCTTTAGAAGTGTAATTTGGAAGATGTTGGAGTTCTGAAGGTGTTCTGTAGTGTTGCTTAAAGCAAAAGCATTGTTTTTACTTGCTTATCACATGTCTTTGATGTTGATGATGTAGGGAAGGGAGGAGAAATGAGGCTGCTTTTCAGCAGCGGCATGCTTAATGGATTGCATTTAACACACTCCAAAGAGGCATACTTCGAATCTCACTGTTACCTCAGTTAATTTCATGGATATTTTATCTTTGATGAGCCCAGCTGCAATTAGAAGTTGTCTCAGCCAGGCCATTCTCTAGCTGCTCATTACTGCTTTTTGACATGCCAGTTTAGATGCTCAAGAGATCACTACTTAATCTGATTTGATTAACATAAGCATCATTAGGTTATGACAAGTACAAATTGACTGTGTGGCTCTAGAGCAGTTTAGGGGAGTGATATGGCCATTCAGGCTGACAGTCTGTAGCAAGGAGTGGTGATTGCAATTCAGTAGTTCTGCATCCAGAAGTCTGTAATCAAAGTTTACAGGAGATTTATTCCTCCCTCCCCCCAAGTTTTTGTACAGTGACTGAATGGGGAGAAATGGGGACAATCTGGCCTGTGTGTTACCTGCATATTACTTATGTGTTCAGCTGAAATACCAACTTTTTTATTTCAATTTTACAGTTCTTAAGGTTAGTTTGGGATTACAATGTAGCAGAATTCTGCAGTAGTGTAAAATTTATTCTCCATTTTAATTGGAAGAACTTCATTTTGTTACTGTTGATGGCATCAGGATAAACACACCAGATGCTGGGTAACAGGGAACTAACAAATTTGCCATTCTGCATCCTCCTGGAGGAGGAATAAGGGTTGATAAAAACCACAAACTATGAACACAGCTTTCTGTATTTGCAAGTAGATGTTACAAATGCTACTTTTCTGTCTTTGATTCTTCAAAGTTAACATCCTTTTTATTTTGGTTGTAGTGTAAGTAATAGAAATGGAGGCAATTCTCCTGGTAAAAGCAAGAGAGGAGTTTATCCTAAGGTACGGAATGTGCTTTTTACTATGTCTTCAATGGATCTGCTGTAAGCCAGTTGCAGTACGCTTAGTTCAAGCTGTACAGCAAAGGAGCAAGTTCCAAAGGTTATAATCTGCTCCTTTTAGAAAGATCAGTGCTTCAAATAAAAAGTTACTGGGAGAAGCATTCAAAACCATGAAGGTTTTGAAGCCTCTTGATCTTAGTTTCAACCAAACTTTTCCTGTAGTCTTATGAACTCTTCTGCAAGAAATCATTTTGTTGTCTTCCTGGTTTCTTGGGCTGATATATCTGAAAGTGAGTAAATGTGCATACCTGCAACAAGCCTTGTGTTTGCACTGTGCAAGAGAGCTCCATGTGGTTCCTTGAAGTAGCTCATTCATCTGTTTGAACTTTTGATAAGTTTCTGGTGTGTGTGTGTGTGTTTGTGACTGTGTTTTGGTAAAATTGATCAATGATCATGCGGGACCTTGTATTCAAGAGGGTATACAATATGCATAAATAGCACAAGGTGTTATTTATCCCTCATTCATCTTCTGAAACTCAAGGAAGTTCTGTGGAAGTAGGAGAGCTTATATTGCATACTGAACAATACTTAATGTGGTTTTGGTATTGTACTGTGAGGTGTGTTTTAATGGAAACTCTAGAAGCATCATTGTTGCAAGTAGGCAGTCCATTTGACAGCTGCAACAGTAATCTCAATTATCGTGCATTGTCTGCAGTATGTTGGTGCAAATATAAAAGAGGTTTTTCCTAAGGATGTGTATGAGGTTATTTTTCTGGTGTTTTTAGGATGTCACAGATGCAGATGTTTCGGGCAGATGTATTGGGTTTGTGTGGCAAGATTTTAATAGCGGAAGGGCTACAGGAATGTCTTCTGTGAGGAGGTGCTGGAAGCTTCCCCTGTATCCAGTGGAGCCAATGACAGTGGGCTCAGAGATGGATCTGCTGCTATCCAGGCCTGAGCCCATCAGTGATGGTGGCAGTGCCTCTGGGATGACATGTTTGAGAAGGGGAAAAGTTACTGTGCAGGAGCAATCGCAGCTGAAGAGAGGAGTGAAAATGTGTGAGAGAAACAGCTCTGCACACCCTAGGGTCAGTGCAGAAGGAGGGGAGGAGGTGATCCAGGTGCTGGAGCAGTGGGTTCCCTGCAGCCTGTGGTGTAGACCATGGTGAGGCAGGCTGTGCCCCTGCAGCCTATGGAGGTCCATGGTGGAACAGGTACCCATGTGCAGCCCATGGAGGACCCCACACTCAGCAAGGGGATGCTTGAAGGAGGCTGTGACACCATCAGAAGCCTGCACTGGAGCAGGTTCCTGGCAGGATCTGTGGCCCCATGGGGGGGGAGTCCACACTGGAGCAGATCTGCTGCAGGACTTGTCACGCTGCAGGGGACCCACGCTGGAGCAGCCTGTTCCTGAGGACTGGACCCTGTGGAAGGGACCCATGAAAAACTGCAGCCTGTGGGAATTGGGTTAGGGGGATTTGTGGAGGCCTGTGTCCTATAGGAGACCAGGGGAAGAGTGTGAGGAGTCCTCCCTTGAAGGAGGAAGGGGCAGCAGAGACAATGTGTGATGAACCCACGGCAGGAGGTTGTTTAGATTTTGTTTGTTTTACCATGGATGCCAGCAGTTAAAGCAGCAGCTATAATCTACTCTGTGGTGTTAAGGCTACAAGGAAGCAGATGGAATTCAGTTCTTCTTATTTGTGAGAGCATCATAAGCAGGAAGTGTAGGTGAGCTGTCCTGTAAAATGGGTGTTAGAGGAAGAGGTGAATGTGTGAGACTTCAGCACTTGTTTTTCATTGTCTCTTCAGTATATCTCTGTGATAATGTTTAAGTTATTTTCAAGAGTAATGCCAAGTCTGTAAGATTTCTTACTGAAAGTCAACAGAAGCACTTTTTTACGTGTTTCTTGAAATGATCAAAAGTTTTTTTGTTACTGCAAGGTGCTAAAGGTAAACAACTCCAGTTTAAGCATAACTTGTACCTGTTCTGAATAGGGTGGCTCAACTTCCGTGGATTCTCTCAAGGTGGAAGAGCACATTAAGAAAGTATCACTTTTGGATCTTCAGGCTCTAGAGATCAAAAAAGCCATGGAAGTACAGGTACTCTTGTTTCTGAAGAATCCCACAATGCTTTATTAGGTTGCATTGGAAGCTTTAAGCATACCTAGTTGCATGTCACCTCAGCAATTTTGTATCATTTTGCTCACATGTAAAATTTGTTTATTTGTATGAAGATGAGTAAATGTAGGCAGGGCTGTGGGGGGAGTGAGGAAGACTATTTCTGTGAAGGTGAGCATCACAGGGTTTGCTCCCTGCAATTAATTACTGCTGGATTCAAAACAAAAGAATAAAACCAGGTTTAGGATGAAATGCATTGATAGAAATGAACAGTGATCCAGAACTATATACTGAAGGTTGTTCTTGCATGATTTTAATCTATTATGGCTTTTCTGTTTAGGGTATAGTAACAGAGTTCAAGAGCCCAAGTGAATTTTATATACAGTTGAGTTCTCCAGACTTCTTAGTCCAGATCAGTAAACTTTCTCTGAAACTGCAGGACTATTATGCTAGCACAGTTATTCAAGACCAATATATTGCTACCAAAGGGGAAGTCTGCGTTGCCAAGTGTTCTTTGGATCAGGTAACATCTGATTGTCCGTGAAATAACCATTCCTGTGTAAGCTCATCATGTTTTGCATGCTTGGCTTTTATATCTCTGCCAGTGAAAGCTGCTAATTAGAGATTAGTTTATTGTGGTAGTAACTTGTTTCTGTCATCTGGAACTCATATTTAGGGTATTGACTTCTGCGAAAAAGTTAACTTTTGTGTGTTTATGTACTTGAACCCCATAAGTGCTGTATGTCCTACTGTTCCTTGAAGGATGTGTGTGTTTTCAACAAATCTAGATTACTGTAGTTAGAACAGTTTGGAATATGACTCTGCTTAATTAAGGGAGTTACTCTTCATTTCTTACCTAGCTTTTCTGGTTGCATTTCCATAGCCACATGTAGTTCCTGTTTCCCTTCCCACCCCTTTTTTGTATTTCTGCCCCTTTTTCTTTATTGCTAGCAGATTCTTGACTTGTTCAGTATCCAGTGTCTGTAGGAGCAGAATTTTACCTTCACTGCAGTAAACGCTACAATAGGTTGTGTTCATTTAAGTCACTTCAGAATTTGTCAGTGCCTTTGATAAACAAAACTGATGAAGTGAAGCAAACTATGTGGTGTCGTTATGAAGATTATGGTTTATTCCCACAGACCTGGAATAGAGTACTGATAAAGGATGTGGATATGTCGCAAAAGAAATCACAAGTATTCTATATAGATTATGGAAATGAAGAAGATATTCCACTTGCCTGGATTAAAGCTTTGCACAAAGACGTTGAACTGTTGGTTCCCCCATGTGTAAGTTCTCTTTACCTGATGCTGGCTGAGGTATTTTAAATGAATAGCTCTAAAGTGAGTGTAACTCATGTCTCAGTGTAACTGTCAGTGTAATATTTTGTGTTCAGTGAAAGTGATACGTGAAAACTGCTATGCTACATGAAGTTCACCCTCTGAAATGTTTCCTCTCTACTCCATAGGGGTGAAGAAGGCTGTTTAGCTTTTTTACTTCCTAGTTGCAGAATTCTTGGGTTCTGAGCTGATGAGAGAAACCCTCCAGGGCTCTTAGATCCCCATGTCCCTTATATGCTTCAGACCAGTCAGTCTGTGCCTCCGAAAATCTTGGAGCAGATTCTCCTAGAAGGCATGCTGAGGCACATGAAAAACAACAGGGTGCTTGGTGACAGCCAGCATGGCTTCACTAAGGGGAAATCCTG
>JANRGW010055112.1:0-21503 GCA_024733675.1 Psilopsiagon aymara | reverse complement strand
GTACTTCTAACCCGCTGCACAGGGATGATGATAGCTCAGCTTTTACGTAAGTAAAGTATACTCCTGCGTGCATGCATGCAAGTCCCAGTGCTGGTTCTTACTTGATGTTGTCTGGTTTTGGCCATAGCCCCCGTTAATCAAATTCCTGAGTTCCTAGTTTGTTCTTTTTCTTTTCAAACTTTCACTGAACTGAGTGAGCATTTAGGAAGAGTGAATCTGTAAAATACCCAACAGAGAGCAGCTGTTATCTTGAGAGAAACATCAGTGTGAGTTTTTCCTCAAAGTATTTGTGTTTCCAAGCAGATAGAAAATGTTTAGACAGCGACTGTCCCATAGGCAAAAAACTGAGCCATGTTTGGAGGGGGGGGGCTGATTAAAATCCCCGTCTGCTTTAACAATCTGCTATTATACCAGACAAGGAGGCACAAAGACCTCCTTGGCTAGCTGGCCTGGCTTCCTCCCATTGCTGAAAACCACGTTCTACATCACACTCATGAACTTCAAGTGCCCTCTTGAAAGTTGTAGTTGTGATGGGAAACTGTTTCAGAGCCTCCCTGTGTTGGCCAAAACTTCCCAATTTCTAGGTTATGTGTATTCATGTCCATATTTATCTGCACTGGTCTCCAATGCTGTCCTATAAATACCTCAGGGATGATTCCCTCTTGCATTTTTCTTTGCTAGGTTTAAATGGGCCAAGCTGTCTTCATCATGCACAGCCCCTTTTGTTGTCTGATCTTGCTGACCCTGCTGTGTACCTGTACCAGATGGACTTCATCTCACTCGAACATTGTAATGCAAGCAAGCCACTTCCTTTAAATATAAGTCTTTCAGGTTGACAAGCTTAAAGAACAACATCTTGTCTGCCATAATGCTGAAGTCTACAAATTCAGCGTTTGGACCTGAATAGTTTTTCATTTTTCACGTATTTTTTAAAAAATGCAGTATACACACTGAACAGATGCTCAGCAGGGCACTGTATAAGCTGTTTTCTGTTGTGTATTTCTCTTAGTGATGGGTGAAATTAGGCTTCAAGAGTCACTGGCAACATTTCTGCAGATCTATTGCAGGGACATTTTTTGGTGATTTCACTTTCAAATCTTGTGCCAGCACTTCTTAAAGTGCCTGTTTAGCTCTGCCAACCTCTTAAGAGGCTGAGCAATGTAGAAACATTTGGAACTAAATACCTTAAAGGGTTTATGAAGTTCATATCCAGCTATGAGCCTGGCAAGTGCCAACTATAGCTTCTATCACCCTAGCTAAGATTTATGGCTGGTTTTGTCCATTGTCTCTCTGACTGGGTCCAAGGGCCTATGTTTCACAGGCATGTCCTACAAAATAGCAGCAGATCAGTGCTTCTGTAGGAAAAGCATCTTCCCAACCTCTGATATTTGGTTTATTCCCTAGAGCAAGAGTGTTATATTCCTCATAAAATGTGTCAGCCAGAACCTGTGGATGTTTCTTTCTTATAAATAGATGATCCATTGTGAATTTGTGCCAGTCTCCTCCAATATAATGAACCATTACAGTGGGTTTCAAAGGTTATTGTAGGTGAATTGTGCAAAAAGATCATGAATTTTAGAAGTGCTGCATTACAGTTATAAGTCAGGTTTTTCTGCAGTTATGAATGACATGGAAAGCATAGTACTGTGCAACACATTGAGTGAATACTGAGATTTTTATAATACAAGTTTTTCTCTCATCTTCTAATAAAAAGTAGAAATTACATTATTAAGGCTTGTATTAATATCCTTAGTTCCACTCTGTTAATGACCCTTAAATTAAGCTCAAATAATTGGTATAATAAAAGTTTACCAGGAACATGGGAGTTAAATAGTTTCTGATACTATTTTGGAATGAGTGGGAATGTGAATGTTGCACAGAGCAGCAGTTTTAAGGTGACTGCCGTAAGCATGCTATTAATTAACATTTTTGCAGCTCTTTGAAAATGTAAATTGCTCCACAATATTAAGTATCATTATTAGAGCAGTCTTGAAAAGCAATAACTTAATCTAAGAAATAGAGTCTATTTTGCAGACTACAAATGGGACTATTATGTGGCTGCTAGAGTGGCAAAGTGCAATTTAGGACACTGGGTTTGGCTCTTGGGGCTTTTCACTGGGGTCTGTCTGAGGTCAGGTCCTCACAGTTCACTGCTCAATAACATGTAACCTGAAAGAAGGGTAAGGAAGATGAGGACAGATCATTTACAGAGAGACATCAAGTTGCTCAGTGAATTAGTACAAGCAAATGGTATGTAAAGTGTTACTTGTAAAAGCAGTATAGAGTACTCTCTGTACTTGAGTACAGAGAATTGAGAGTGTGGCCTGTTTCTGAGAAACAGTAAGTCTGAAAAGGTGCAGGACCACTGACTAGTCAGCTGAACCAGAGCTCTTGGGATTTAATCTGAGCACTCCCTGCTCCCATCCATGTGCCTGTGATTTACAAGCTCAATAGGGGTTCAACTGCACCCCCGGAAGCAAACATCCAGCCTGGGAAGTTGCTTCTGGTAACTGAATACAGGTAAATGCTGTCTGTGGGAGAGCAGACACAGACATTCAAAGAAGTAGTAAGGTGATTAAATTTTCTTGGAAATTAGTATTGGTGTGATCTCTTGAAAAATAGCTGAGGCAGTTTCTGAAATCTGTAATCAAAAAAAAGATATTGGGAAGGAAAAAGCATATTGGAGAGAAGTCAGAGAACAGCATGAGAATGACCAGAAAACACCAACGTACCATAAAAGTCTCCAGGAACTTAATTAATCAGAGTGATTTGATCTGTCTGGTATCTAGATGGAGAACAGCTCTTTAATGTACAGCAAGTTCCAGTGGTTGGAAATGTAAGGTAGCACATTCTGACCAGAAATAAATTTAAGCTTAACTGTGAGGCTAATTAGCCATGGGGACAGTGTCTGATACAATGAACTCTCCATCACTAGAAATGTTGAAATCACAATTGAATGCTTTTCTGCTCCAGTTTTCATAGAAATTGATTCAGGACTATGTATTAGTCTGTATTATGTAGACTACACAAACAGATAACAGTAGTGGCCTTATTTATTCATTCACTGTACAGCTTTGGGCAAGTTTAATGGAGACATTGCAATTCTGAGTACTATAAATGAAGTCTTAGCTCTGGGAGTGTTCAGTGACAAAATTGCGACTAAATTTGCGAGGGCCAAGATTTCTTCTATGCTGACTTTTAAGAGTGTTGAGCACTCCAAAGTCTATTCATTTCAACTGGAATTTGCTCAGCAGCAGTGAAAATATAGCAGCCAGCTGGAAAAAATGAATGTCTCCAGAAATGGGGGATAAGAAGACCCATGTCTTCAAGTTTTGCTTTATCCTTGCAGTGAGGATGACACTAGTTTCCTGTGAAACAGGAGTAGATATTGACCATTACCTCCCACAGATGTGTATGTGACCTAATAAGCATTTGGAATGAATCTTGCAGAAAGGTGTTTGCAGTTAAAACTGTTTCCTCCCGCACTGCCAGGCGTGTGATGCTCACTGTGATGCAGAGCAGCTGGGCTGACCTACTGTCTCGCCACAAAACATGAGGTCTGTCTTGCAAAAAAGCCTCAGCCAAGCAAACAGAGACAGGGGGGTTTGCTTGTGTAAAACTCAGAGGAGAGACTGTGCAGGTGACACATCCGAGAGCTGCTGCAAGCTGGGCTGAGCATGAGTCTGAACAGGCTGTACTGCAGGGAGAAGCTTGTCTCTCTTTTGTTTGCTTTTGTTGGTTTTGGAGTTTTTTCTTTGTTTGGGGAGGGTTTTGTTTGTTTATTTAAACTGTAAGTTCACTTTTAAACAGCAGTTCTATTGAAACAGTTAAGTTTGAGCAGTGGCATTTTCACCTAAGCAGTTTTTGCTAACAGCAGAATGGTTCCTGGCTAAGAAGGATCCTTTGAGCTATGCTGCTTCTCAGAGGGATGGAGATGGTTTGAGGTGGGCAATGGTTGATGGCTGATCAGGTGGGCAGGGATGGGAAGGTTGTTCCTTGAATTAGTGTGCATGTTCCTAGAGCGTAGTGAGTGGATAAAGTGGATTTGTGTTCATGAGGTTTCCTTGGCTTACCTGAACTCATCTCTCATTGAGGTGTCTGCTAGGTGAGGGACACTGCTGTTACTGCTCTCTGATGGGGTGCAGCAGACAAAGAACTAGTTACTAGAAGATGACTGTTATTGAAATGAGACACACATACCACCCCTCCCTGTGCACAAAGTGCTTACATTTCATAGAAACTGCCTAACCTGTTATTAATGGATACATCTTGCATATATGGGGAACCTAAGCATGGTCAGCCACTCCAAATGAACAGGATCAAAATTTGACCTATCCAAAGTCAGACATCGAACAGAAAGCAAAAGCAAGAATAGATTCAGGGTCCTGAACTTCCCCAACCTCTAGAATGGGATCCAAATTTCATCTCTCACTTGTAATTATAGTCAAAGCCTGAGCAGAAATGAGAAGCACTGATTTATCATTCTGCTCTGCAGTAGATTTATTGTATGACTTTGAAGGAAAATGTGTCCTTCTGTGTCTCAGTTTACCTACCCAATAATGGAGATAATCGTACTAGTATGCAGTAAGCTTTAACGGACTTTGTTCATGTACCTACTGAAGTAAGGGCTCCCCTTGCATCCCCTTGCAATGAGAAGACCAGGCGTACCATCTGTAGGGTGAAAGGTTTTTGCAGATGCAAGACAGGTATTATTTGTTTTAACATATGGGGCCAGATAATAGCCACACATGCTTGAGAGTCAGCTGCACACCTGGATAGTAAAGGGTGACAATTCAGTCTTGAAATAGCTGCCTCGACCATTCTTGCACTGCAGCTGAGTGCACACATGGTCTCACCCTGCCCAGGTGCTCCTGGAGCAGTGGGAGGCTTAGAGGAGGGACTTGTAAGAAATCCAAGACCCATTGAATGAGACAGGGGAGTGCTGCACCTTGATGCGAATGCGTGGCTGTAGTGAACCATATACAATGTGTGGAGAACTCCTGGCTGAAAGGGGCTCTGCCTGTTGACAGATTTTCCTCATTAAGAAAAGCAGCCCATGCATTCCCCCAAGTTGTTTTTTCAAGTATATAGAAATGGGAAAACTACTTGAAAGATAATGCTGACAGTGACTCACTATGGTTCATAATGCTGAGCTAGAAAAGTTAGCAGTCTCAGCACCATGGAAATGAATGCAGCATCGCTTGTTTCCCTGCATTCCCTCCAGTGCATTGCAGTGGTCTGGGTGGCTCCCCCGAAAAACTAAGCTAATGTTGCAAAGTGTATCTGAAGTGCCTCCTGGTAACTGTCACCGAGCCGAATATTTCTGGCAAGGGGAATAGCATTTCTCTATTCTGTTAGTAGATGAGGTCTAAGCACTACTATCAGTTTATACTTTTTGTGCTGATTCTTTGTTTCCCAGGCCAAGGGGAGATAAATCACCATTCGATCTGCTGACTAATCAAAAGTCTGTTCAAATAAATCATCCCTGTGCATTTTACTTTGAAGATTTTTAGAACCTGATTAAGAAGTCCCTATTTCGAAGTAGCTAGGTTGGTAAAGTTTCAGTGTATTAGTGTCAATATTTCCTCAATACTATCAGTGGGGATCCCTGGAGCTATTACTTACCGATGAATACTTGCTTTCCACGCACAGCATGGGACTGTGGTTGCCTGATAGAGGCATGCAGCTGCATCCAAACCTGCATTATTGCTCTAGTTTGTCAGAAAATGCAATTGGTTCCTTTGACATTTTATGAGGTGAACAATTATATACTCAAGACAGCCTCTATTGCAAAAAGCTTTTAGCTTGAAGAAAACAAAGGCAGATTAAAGTCTCCAAAGTTCCTGCGTCAGGTCACAGTTGCAATGCTCTCCATTGCTCCTATATGGGAGAGAAGGACTGGATTTTTTACTTGCCATTTAGAAGCTTTGCACATTCGCATATACCCTCACCACCACTTCTTTTATTTTGAAATGATTTTCTCATAAAATTGCCCTTGATCTCCAGCCTGAGACTCTGATGCATATTTATAACTCTTCCTCTGTACTTTCTTGTCACTTGACTTTACCAAATCCCAGTCCTTGTCTGAGTTGACTATGTAAAGCACAAGCTGCAGCCTGAGTGGGAATGAGGGCTGGAAGGACTGTTTTGCCTTTACTTTGAGCTCTAGATGTATAAGAGGTCATCATCATTTTGCTGCTTGCTAATGAAGACTTCCAGTGGGATGTAACCTGTGCTTAACCAAACCCTACCAACTCCAAGACACCAGATTCACTTCCACTGCACAGCTAGCTGAGGTCCTCTGTGGGCAAAGATTAAGTGGCAAAATCCCCCAACAGAGTTGTCCTGCCCCCAGATCCTTTTCAAAGTTATATCCCTATGACACTGCAAAGTAGAGGCCAACTCTTAGCCAGTGTTGTCACAGCACTTGATTCAGTTTGCCCTCACAAAGGACTGTTCAGCAACAGCCAAGAGAAATCAGGATTTGACAGACAGCTCCCAATCTCCAGAGCCACAGCAGGAAATCAGACATCAGAAACCTTGCTCTTCAGCCTAACCAAGCAGTGCGCGAAGCCTGCACACAATCTCCAAGGCTCAGGCTACTGCCATGAGGATGCTAAGGGCCTCATACCTGGCTTACTCTGAAAGGGTGGTAGAATCATGGAATAGTTAGGGTTGGAAAAGGCCTTAAGGTCATCTAGTTCCAACCCCCCTGCCATGGGCAGGGACACTTCACACTAAGCCATGCCACCCAAGGCTATGTCCACCCCAGCCTTGAACACTGCCAGCAATGGAGCATTCACAACTTCCCTGGGCAACCCATTCCAGTGCCTCACCACCCTTACAGTAAACAACTTCTTCCTTATACCAAATCGAAACTTCCCCTGTAAATTTGAACCCATTACCCCTTGGTCCTCTCACTACAGTCCCTAATGAAGAGTCCCTCTTCAGCTTCCCTATAGGCCCCCTTCAGACACTGGAAGGAGGCTGCTATGAGGTCTCCATGCAGCCTTCTCTTCTCTAGGCTGAACAGCCCCAACTTTCTCATCCGATCTTTTTCCTAGGAAGCAGAGCACACAACAGGATGGCATTGTGTTGCCAAGCCCTGGAGGTTATAATTCAGGAGTTTAGTGCACCATGCACCATAATCCCAGAGACTATTAAAATGGTGCAGGAAGCTGGGGGAAAGGTTGTTGGAAAGAGCTGTAGAATGGCTACATATTTTACACTCTGTCCTTGGATGTGAGTCATGGAGGTCACTGTATGCTCAGTGTAATGAGCATTTGTACTCAGATGATTTCCCAAGCTCTGTTGTTGAAGATAAGGTGTTTACTGTTGCTTTTCCAGGCAGGGACAAAGTGCAGGGTGGTCTATCAAGCTGCTTTCTGGAAGTTGCTCTTAGAGATGTGTTTATTGGGCTCTTTTGCTTGTTTTGTTTTGCTTGTACAGTCAGATGTGCAAACACTATTCTCTTCACAGGTCTGAGCAAAAGGCCTAGTTATGGTTGGACATGTGGGTTCTTACCTGATGGCCTTTGACAACTTGGGTATTTCTGCTGTCTGCTAAGCATGAAGCATATTCAGATATGGAGAAACACTTCAAAAGTATTCAAAAGTATTTGGATGTTTGGTTTGTGGTTATATTGGGGCTTTTGGGTTTCTTTTTAATTCTGGTTTTCTTTCTTTTTTTTTAATTTTGGTTTTCTTTTTATTTCTTTTTTATTTTATTTTTAATTTTTTTTTTTTTTTAACTGCAAAATAAGGATTTGCTGTGGCTTGGACAGGGGCATGACTTGTCCTCTGTTATCTGACCTGTCAGTTTCAGGGCCCTGGCATCCTGTCTTCCAGGGATGAAAGAAAAATATCTCATGAGCAGTGCTGCAGAGTTGTCAGCCAGAAGTAGCTGCATAGGTGTCCTCTCCTCTGCTTCTTTGTATTGCACTGCAATGGGTGCTCCAGTAGAGCTTCTTTTCCCAGCAAGCATTCTCAAAAGGTGCTGAAAGAGCAAGGAGGTCTCTGAAAGCATAGGCTTTATCCATGGCTTTATCCATTGACACAATGTCTTTTGATCTGGTGACAATTCAGGTCTGGTGCTGAGTGGGAGGCTCCATTTGATGTCATGGATTAAATGTTGACTGCTGGCTGAAAGCATGGCTCAGGCCCCCCCACTGAATATGCCAGCTGTGTTAGTTCAGTGATGACTGCATGCTTCGTCAGAAGCTGCTGCCTTTTTGAAAGCTGCAGAAGCTATCATCTCCCCTGGGAAGACTGAACTTCTCTAGAGAAAGAGTGAATTTTAAAGAAGTGGGGTCATCTTTAGTTGTCTTCAGCATCAATCAGTTATCAATATTTCAACTCCCTTCCTTGGTGCATTTAGAGGCATCCAACATCCATCAAATCAAGCAGCCTCCAGATGGCCCCAACATATGGTCCATGTCTTGGAATAGCTGAAATCTAAATGCTTGCCTTCTTGGGAAGCTGCAGACCCTTGCTGAGTCTCAACATCCAAGGGAGATGCCTGCTGCTTTAATCAGTGTGGGTTTTTTTTTGGTTTTTTTCTGCTTTGTCATAGTCATAATAATGAACAAGTCTCACTTCAGCATCCTTAGCCACAAGAACCTTTCTGTGCTTGAAATACTAAATGCCTGTCAGTAGCTTTCTTTCCTCTTGTCTTTTCCCTCATCACTAGGACTGTACTGATCTCCTCAGTCTTGACAGCATTAATTACCCTTCTCTTTCCTCCTGCTATTGCTGCCTCTCCTTCTTTCTTCTAATTTCTTATTGGTGTAATCACTAAGGGTGAAGGAAGAGTAAATACCAGTGAACAAATTTCAACTGCTCATGGTGTTTCTAGGGGCTGCCCAAGCTCCTACCTGTGGAACAGCAATTAGCAATGGCAGTTATCAGCCTGTTCCACTTTGCACCAAGGTTTGTGTTGGTCTTTCATCTCTTCATTCCTTTGTCCTCACTCTGCTTAGCATTGTGAAAGAGCAATGCAATTTCTGAGCCTCCTGGGACATGCCTCAAAACTTATGGTCCCTTAAATCTTCTAGCTGTTATTGATGTTGTTGCTCTACTATGCCTAGGAGTGACATGGCATAAGTGCTAGGAGCAGGGCACCACCCATGGAAAAGTAGTCTTACAGCCTTTAGTTACCATTTTCCTTATCCTGTTGAAACCCATTTGGAGGGAAAATCGTCAAAGGATGATGCACTTCTGTAAGTCCTGCTCCCTAACAAAGTAGCAAGTAATTTTAAGACTCTTTTTTAACTAAGTTAAATTACTGGAGCTGAAGAGAAAAAAAAGTGCACAACAAAAACTTCAGATGGAAACCTTCTACCAGCTCTGTAATTTATTTATAATACAAAAACATGGTGTTTATTAAAAGTTGTACATGTAACTAAGCATGTGATGGTGTTAATATAGGATATATTAGTACTTATAATTTGTACTCATTTGCTTTGTGTGCCAAAGTATTTGGCCAAGACTAAATCAATATTTTAGTTAAGATTCCCACTGATGAAAAGGCCTATCTGCAAATACAAACAGTGAGGAGCAGTTGTTACTGCAGTAGTAGATCTGTCATTCTGCAAGGTTCAAAAGCTTTACAAAGTTTACTTTGTGATTGATGTAACTTTATGTTGCACATGTCAGAGGCTGAACAACTTGCTTTGGACTCCAGTGTTCAGGTCTCTAGTGGCTTTGATCCACTAAGCTCTGCACAGGATCATTGTTGCAGAACTGAATTCATTCACCCTCCAGACTCTGAGGTTGCCATTTAAATGATGCAATCCGCTGGTATGATACCTACTAGCCTTGTGTACTCCTCTGTGTAATCTGTGGCTCAATTAATTTAGCCTGTGGCATCCACTTAGAAGCCCATTGTTTTTTATGCAGCTTGGTGATAGTTCTCTGCCCTGTGCTTGAAAATCAAGGCAGATGCTCTGCAGACTGTAGTTTTGATTTTAAGTTTTTGAAAGCAAATATGAGAATGAGATTCTGCAATGCAGTCAGGAGTTGCTGGTAGCATGGTTTCTCTTTCACTTTCCATGAACCTCATGCTTTGTGGAGCCCAAAATTCAAAGAAAGACCACTCTCACTTTCTCCAGCCTAAGCTAGTCTTGGCTGCGAAGAGGTGTGGACTGACAGTCCTGGTGCTTTACCTCCCACCACTGATGGGTGACATGCAGACTGCAGCTGGGCTGTCTTTTGGAAGGAATCCTTTCCTTTACCTATTTGCTCATGCTTGCCCTCTCTGCTGTACCTGCAGTAGGGATTCCTGTTAGCACCCACTGCTTTCTAGATTAAATTGGATATATAATTTAAATTCGACAATTTAATTTAATTTGTTATCTAAGTCACCAAAGGGCCATGATGCAGCAACAGCTTCCCAGGGTGACCTTACAGCTGCCCCCACCTCACCCTCTTCCTTCCTCAGATGTAGCAACACATGCATGTGTGCTGTAGTGTGAGCAGTTTCTTTGCTTGCAGACAGAATCATACTCGTGTCCCTTGTAAATTATTAACAACTCTTGATGCTTATGTGCAGAAGGTATAGGGCCTCATATTATGCCAGTACGGGGGTTACAGTAATGAAAGACTTAAAGTTAAGGGCATTTGTGATGAGGAGTAGTAACCCACTGAGGTTTTTCTCAGATGGTTTTTAAGCATTTATGGTGAGCTTATATAAAGTGATGGTCCATGCTAGTGGGTGTGTGGAACGGGGCACTTGACATTTTTGCACCATGGCAGTTGTCTGTGGACCTCATTCAATGTCACATTTGCAATGGCTTCACTTACTCCTGCAATTAAATTTCAGTAGTCTGGATCATTTGTGATCACTTTAATCAGCTCGTGGAGTCTGCCTCAAGTGCAGTCACTGAGGTGGCTCTGTGCAGAGCAGCATGGCTAGAACCTGGCACAGTGCTGTGCAAACATGGCTGTTTGGCTTTGGAGGTGCTTTTGTACCTGGTAGCATCCCATCGACATTTCTGTAAGCATGAGGCACTAAGCACTGTGGGTGGGTCTGCACTGATTCTTACCTTTGTGCTGTAGACACCTGGGCAGGTTTGGCTTTAAGGAGTCCCACATTTGCTGTGTGGGGCAGGCAGGACTGTTGCGGAAGCTGCTGAAGCAGGCCAGGAAAGTGTCTGGGGTGTCTCTGCATCCCCAGCCCTGTACTTTTCCTGAATCTGAATCCACCCTGCTGCTTCTAAATACTCTATCCCTTCCCTTAACCCCACTTTGCTTGCAACTCAGACACACCTCTCTATTCCACACCTCACTGCCAGCAGTAGAGTTGCATAAGTAGCTCCTTAAGATATGCCTGTGCCTCTTATCAACAATCTCTGGGAACTGCAGTAAGCACTGTGTCATCCTTGCACCTCATTGTGCCACTTCCAGTTCTCTGTCACTGAAGGCGGATGCCTTTATAATAGATGCTGATAGTGGTTGTAAGACATGCCTTTTACAAAATGTGAGGTGGTAGCTAGTGGAGGGAGAGAAAACTCTTTCTAACCATATGGCTGTATCAGCAATAGTTTGATGCCGGGGTTGGCTCTTGGTTAAATTGTATCTCACTTTGCATGCTTACATCTGCTGGAGGAAAAAAGTTCGAGTTGGGGGCCATAAAAGTTTTAACTTTTTTCATAGTGTTATTTCTATGCTTTCTTTCTATATGCAAAGCATGCAGCATTAATAGCATGCAGCATTAATAACATACAGCATAAAAACTTTTTTAAGATTAATATTATGGACTGACACTGGTACTATACCAATACAAGTCAATTCATTTTGTCTCCATTAAGAAGTAGAAAGAAAATCTCCATGGCTATGGAGCTTTCATAATCACTTTGGACATGCATTTCTGAAGGTGCTGTCCCCACTGTCTCACATGCCAAATAATTTTGAAGACCATTGACACTGACAGTGTATGGGTGTAAGGGAGTGCACTGCATCTCAGGAAGGTTTCAAGGGCGGCAGGATCCTTATTTCTGTGGCTGCACATTTGTTGGTAGGTTGATGAGTATCAGTAAAAGCTTGTGGTTTTTCCTTGAGACCTTGTTGGATCTGTTCATCAAGACGGTGCTTACTAAAGAGTAATCTTTTTTCTTTGAAGTTCACCCTTGAAGAAGAAAACATAAGCTGTTTTCCAGTGTCACTGGAAAAGGTAATTCTGGAAAACCTCATGAAGTAAAACTGGGACCCGAGGAGAAGGAGCAGTGGGAGGAGGCATGTGGGGACTTTTGTTGCAGTTTGTTCCTGTTGGTGTGGGTCTGGAACTGACTTCCCTGTGAATACAGTGTTTCTCCGTGGGTGCTCTGGGTCAGTATTCAGTATTATGCCCACTATGCATTGTGCCAGACTGGCTCAGTACCCCTGTAAGAGGTTAAACTGTAACTTAAAACAGAAGTGATACAGAGACTTTTGCCTGGGTTTGCAATTGTGGTAGGCTGTATGGTTGTAGCCAGCATGTTTCATCCTCAGATTCTGAATTTTGGTATTTTTCTGACCTGCTTTGTCTTTAAAAATCTTAACTTACAAAGCTTCAAATCACTGTTTTTGTCAGTTAGAAAGTTATATTAAAATCAGTAGAAAAAGAAGAGACTGAACTCTCAGCACATCTGAGACGGGATCAATTCAAGGCAAAGAGGTGTTTAATGCATTTGGAGAACTCTGAGTGTGATCTGTCTCAGCTGGTGGGTTCTCCATTGCATGATGCCAGTGCATTGAAGACTGGTGTTGAAAGGGCTCTCACAGCATGAGGTTATTGTGGAAGCTGGAGTCATTGCACACTAAATTCATAGATAAAATTGTGGCTGTTTTTTTTTTTTTTTTTCTTAAGATGTTATATATCTTCATTAAAAATGCATACATACCTAATATCCCCAAATGGCAAATGTGTGAATCAGAAGCTTTACTGATAACACATTTTGAGGATACTCCATTTCTTTTGCAGCATTTAATCTGAAATAGAAGGAGAAAATCTGTATTATCAGCTCTCTGAGAATTTGCAAGCAGGGCTTTGAACAAAAATAGAGCTTTAGTGGAGTCAAGTATCAGTTCTCCAGGTAATCTGACAATCTTTTCCTGTTATGCCACATGCTCTGCAAATGCTCTTTTCCCACATGGTTTTTCTTAGTGGGAGATGTGAACTTTTTTCCCCAGTCAGCCAAACTGCTGTATTTCAAAACTTAGGTTGGAAGAAGGGGGTGGAATCAGGATAAATGGCTTTTTTTTTTTTTTTTTTTAGAGAATGTCATTATGAAACAAAATGTGTGCAGGGTTAAAAGTATTTAACCTGCACTGGGCCTCAGGCATGTAGAATGCAGACTAAGCGCATGTCCTTATACCTAGGCTTGTGTAGCCCCCAGACAGGAATCCTGGCACTCCAGACCTGAGACACAGTCTCACAGGCTGTGTTGTCTATGTGTATACCAGCCAGACCATGTCAGAAATTCTGGACTATTCATAATTACAGAAAGAAGATCTCTCTCTGAGAAACTGTATGCAGTGGGTGTTACAAGGTCCTTACCAGTATTGCTATTTTTGTGCATAAGGAACTGTCGAATGAAAACTGCAGTGTGTTAGGGCAAGTGCTGGGTCTTGAGGAGTACCTCACAGTCGTTATTCTGAATCATCTCATCTGGCACGTCCCTGGCTCATGAGGGAAGGTGTTGGAATGGATGAGGCAGAGAATGGGCGATAGATTTATGAGGTGATACTCTTAAGGATGTTTGGGACTGGGCTAGGAAGTGATATAACAATTTACTGTTCAGGCTGACACAAAGCTTTTAGCAGGAGCAGAAGCATTTGCTGACGCTGCTGGCAAAACCTCTTGATTTGCGTGTTTTCTGACTTAGTGAAAACTGGCCTGTTCAGGAAGGCTTTATGGGTGAGGTTCAGTTGGCGAGCACTTGTGTGTAGTACCATTTCAGGCTCCCCAGGAAGCCTAAGGTATTCATATTAGTACAGGCAGATGTAGCACCAATGCAGGCAGAACTAGTACAGCTTGCAGGCCAGACAGGCCACCCTATAACTCCATAAGTGGTACAGGATACATATATTAGGTGATATAAGTGATTGGTTCTCCTTCTCTGTGTGTGCCACTGTGCGAGTGTACATCTGAATTTGCTTCTTAATGTGGTCTGCCCTGGGACAGAGTAACTTGTGATGCCTGACAAGGCTTTTGGCCAGACTGGAAATGGAGCTGAAAAACTAATTCGTGAAGCTGAAATCCCTAAGCTCTGCATAGATGGGAGCACATTTTTTGTGACTGTAGAAGCCCACCAGCAATATCTACACAGATATGATGAGCCAGAGGAACCAAACAGAATGGAGAAGCAGTAATGTGGTGGTGATTGCTCATCTGTGGAAGAATGGCAGGAGCAAATGGGTAAAGACCCACTAAGCCATTTAAATGCAGTGTTTTGTGCTGATGTAGCAGCCTTTCCTCCATAAGGTCTGTAAGCCATGTATGGCACTCAATATTTCTCTGGCTGCACTCACAAGGTTACATTACATGGACCCAAAGTAGGGGTGAACATTATTTCTACCGCTAATGTGTCTGTGAGCATTAGCGATAGAAAATACTCCTCAGGGGAAGAGGTACTTGCCCAGCCTCAGCTACCGGCTCATCACTGCACCACAAGTCTGGTCAGTAGGTGAGAAACGAGCTCTGTCTTTCCTGGATCGCTCTCTGGAGGAGGCTGGATATCCAATGAACTGAAAACTCATTGAAACCAAACAGCTTTGTTCTGATTTTCCTTGAACCATAACTGAGTCTGAACCATGGTTTCAGACTGTTGAATTCTGTCTGTAACAACATAAGTCAAAACTGAATCTAGAGCTGGGGTGAGATATTAAGCTTCTGGTTAGAGTTTTACTCAAAGAATCTTTATTAGTACAGTGATACAAAGGTGTAAATACAAAAGAGTTGAATGGGCTTTCTTCTTGCTGGGTGTTGTTTTGGTATTTTTCTAGCATGATAACTTCCATTATGATGGGATCTCAGAAGTTTTACAGGGGACTTGTCATCTTAAAGAGCTTACAGTGTAAAGGTCTAGCCCTCAGGACATGTCCACACCTGCTAGCCCATGTGGGCTCAGCTGCTTCATTGAAGGCTTTAGATTTTGTGTGTTGCTGTTTCTAGGATGGGGTCTAAGGGCTGAATGGGGAAGGTACAGTGTTGTATAGGCAGTGCTGTCTGTTTTATCACAGTTATTTTTCCGATACTAGGGTTTCTTCTAAAGCTTCTTTGTCTAAAATCTTGTAGTCTGAGCTACCCAGTCAGGATTTATGTGAACATGTTGCAGTCTGAGCTACCCAGTCAGGATTTATGTGAACATGTGTGATCTAACTACTGTTAGCGGCTTTTGTTTTTATTAGCTTTTGGTCCAGATTTTATATAGTTCTTACCTATTCAGGTCTGAAAATGAATACCTTTGTCTTCCCACAGCACTTCTGTGTATCATCTGTCTGTATAAACTTGGGTTTAATTCCTCTCATTCTGTAGATTTGAGCTTCTTGCCCTGTGTTGCCTTACCTGTATTTGCCTACTATTGATTTTCCACTTCAGCTCTGCAAGAACTGAAAGATGTTTAGAAAAAAAAATAGGCTCCTAGAGTAGATGCTTCTTAATTGAGAAACCACAGCCAAATGTGTCCATCAGGAAGTCATTAATATCCCAGGCCAAGGCATAGTGTCATTTCTTTGTGCCCCTAGAAAGACAGTATGCCCAAGCTTGAGCTATAAAATTGCTAGTCAGCTGTGCAAGAGCAGACCCTTGATCCTCTGCACCAAGGGAGTGTTTTGCCAAGAGAGGGCATCTGCTGGGCAAGAAAGGCTTATTAATGTATAAGCACCTTCTGGCCTGTGTCCGTGCCTTCAGGGCTTGACACAATGTCCTGCAGAAGTCAGTAACAGCAAAGCTGGAAACCAGGCTCTGGACCTCCTGACATGCTTTTTTATTCCCTGAGCTAAATGTGTGCCCAGCTCCTTTCCATCACTGTTGTAATTCTATGTTTGTGCAGACACGTCAGTGTAGGAAAGGTCATTACCTTAATTGCTTTCAATGGTTACATAAAAGACTGTCAATGAGGAGCTGTAACTACTCAGAAGTTTTAATTATGTCCTGACATGATATGATTGTCCTGGCCTTGCACACCTCTGTGGGTGTATTTCTGAAGGAGGTGGCTTTTGTTGCTTCAAGCTTATGACTCCTCCTGAGAAGTCATTCTCTGCATCAAGGTGACATTTGGGAATGACAGTGTGACACGTCACAGAGGAGGGAAAGAAGTGTTCGGCAAGGAACCGTGACTTTGATGTGATGTTTTTCCATATCGCCACAATCTTTTCCAAAGAGGATATTAGTAATCCTCCAGGTATTCCTGTGGCATCATTCCCTATAATAATCCTCTTTATTGTGTAGCTGTATCCTCCTAAGCCTCTCTGTGAGCAGGCATAAAAATTGGTGATCTGCAGCTTCCTTGATGTAGGTGCTTTACCAATCTAGGGCTTGCAGAGTTCAGGGAAATTGAACTACATCAATAAACACCTGAACTTCTGTGAAGAGCATAGTTGAGGGGCTAAGAATGGCACATGGAGCCTGGTAACAGCTGTCTCTGTGCAAATCGTGTTTACTGGAGATGCAAAGTATCAGCAGTCTGCATATAGTGAACTGCCCAGTCTCTCAGATCTTATAAATCAGGATGTTCTTCACAGAATTTGCATAGAGCTGCCACTCTGTATTCACACAAAACCTCTAAGAGACTCCCCATGGTTTGGAAAGCAGAAACTGAAGACGTGGACTGAACTCGAGACATACTGGCAGGAATACTAGAGATGGTGCTCTGACAGGACCGCAGCCAGGAAAGGATTTGAGGCCTGCACATTATGCCCTTTGCCCATCTTTCAGAAAAAGGAAAATCTTTGGCTTTGATTTTTTGAAGGCTAGAGAAGGGAGAGAGTTACCTTGTGTAGGTGTATTTCTTTTGGTGTAATGAAAAATTAAACAGACTGTAGCTTCTCACTGAAGGGGCAGTGCCAGTGACAAGAATGCTGGCAGTGAGGTCAGTGCAGTGAGTCTGTTGTGCAAATGTGTAGCAAAGTAATGCAGCCCTCCTTTTCTAAACAGATTCTGCAGCTTATTTTTGTCAAGTATTTGTTATGTTTTGGATTGTCAACAACTTTTCTGTGTGTGTTAGGAAAAGCACAAAGATTACTGGGAGAAAAATGAAGAAAATGAGTTATTTTTGTAATGCACACCAAACAGATTGAGGTAGGGTCTAGTTTAGCTCACTGTTTTGCCCCAGAATATCTCAGGCTGAAGGTCAGGGTGAACTTGATTGAGTAATTTGTAATAACAGGCTAATTTATATTAAGCATCCAGATATATTGGACAGGCAATGGAGAATCTGAGAGTGCCCATGCTCCGAGCATCCTATCAGGGATCCTCAGTACTTCCAAACTATGTTGTCCTTTGAGATGTCCTGGCCTCAGCTATGAGAAAATGAAAAAAACTTATATATTGGATGCTTTCTTTAAGAAGGTCTATAATTGAGTCTTGCCTGGGATGTGCTTTTGCCTGAATGTATACTGCTTCACATTTGTAATTCTCGTGAAACATGTAATGGAGGAGTGAGCTCTGGACTGAATGTAGATGATGCTACAGATTTTTCATAGTGCTACAAAAACGAGATGCTTCTGATGTCTTTAGCTTTGGTGTCTGCTTCAGGGAGCCTATGAGCCAATGTATCTCACTACTATTGATGAGGTAGGGCTGATAATCAAGTTCTCTACAGGGGCAGAAGCTTTTCCCTGGAAGTCTGGAAGAGCATTCTCTCCAGTTCCCACTGCTTCCTGAAAATATGCCAAAGGGCTGATCCTCAGGTGTGGCACAGACCTGGGTAGATCCAGTAGGATACTCCAATCTGGGACATATGTTGAGGAAAATGTATTCAATGACTTCTATCCATCTGTGATAATCACTGAAAGCAGCTGCCCTGAACAAATATAACTGTACAATCAGAGCAAAGTGTCAGCTGCACTGCAGTGTTAACCTGCTGGATGAGACATACCTGTATTAAATTAAAAGGATAGACAGGGGAAGTTTTTATGTCTTACTTTAGCAATGGGCCGATATGAAAGAATTTCTGATTTAGGGGCTTGAGGGTTTCTTTGAACTTAGTCTAAGTGAATGGAAATTTTCAGCTCTGCAAGTGCAGCTGGCTGAATAATTTATAGTGAATAATACATCTGATGGCTTTCACTGCATTTGGGATTGACAGTAAACACATCACAATTTTAATTATTGGAAATGATTTACTGAAATATTCAGGAGCTATTTTTGTTCCTGCAGACTGTGCATGAAAAGCTATTTAAAACCCAGACTCCTTCCCCCTTTCCCTCCCCTGTTTTGTTTTTTTTTCCTCTCGAACCTGAGCTCTTGACTGGTCTCCTTGCTTCATTCAAGCTTCTCCAAACAAGGCAGTGGGACTCCTTGCACCCTAGTTTGAGAATTTAACATACAGATATAATAATAATGATGATGATGATGAAAAGTTCTTGCAAGTCTTCCTCCCTTAAAACTCAGCAGAAACCATGTGAGAGGGGTCAGGATGAGATTGGTTCATTGGCCTCTTAAAGTGCTTGTGAAGCTGAAGGCTTTCCAGATAGCTGGGTTGGGAGTCTGTAGAGAATGGAAGGGTTTGGAGAGATGAGGAAAGCATTACAAAAATATCATGTCTGTCTCTCTCTTCTGCACTTTGCACAGCTTTGAGAAACTCAAAACCTCAGGACGGTCCATCAACAATTCAGACTGGAAGTCACTTGAACATTGCATAAGAAAGACTGCTGGGGTAATCCTGGCTCCTGGAGTTACTGATGTGCTCTGTTTCCCCTCACCACTGGAAACAATTAATTGCACTGCTGACCCTCTTTCCCACTTTGCACCTCCCCATGGTGTGCCACCATACCATTGTTCTGTTGTGCCATCCCAGTACGGTGTTGCATCCTGCTGACTGCTGCAGGAGGGAGTTGGCCTGGATGTAATGAAGACACTGAAGAAAATTAGGGAGAAACAAAATTCTGCTGAAGGAGCAGGGCAGGAATAATGTGGAATATGAATTTTCCTTCTCAGCTACAAAGAAATCAGGGCAGCATTTTGAAAAGGGAATGGACAGGCATGAATAAAAATGTGACTTTCCTGAAGAACTGAAGCAGTAATCAGAAAGTAAGGAGGCAGATAGATGCAAGTACAGATTTGCTGGTTTGCCTGGGCTTGTGTTAGCTGCTCTTTAAAATGTTTTGCTACCCTCTGGTGGCTTTCTGAGGATTTGTGCAGTCTATTTTTCATTCCATGTACAATCCCCTGCCAACTTTTTGAGAAACCCAGGTCTGCCTACAGAGGGTTTTGTTTTCCCTGATTCCAAAGCAGCAGTACAATGATAATGGGAAATGAAGCTTTGTTATTTGTTTGGGGGTCTGTTTGTTTTGTTTTGGTTTCTTGTTTGTTTTTTCCTTTTTTTTTTTTTTTTTTATCTTTTCTTTTGTTCACATGAAGTGTCTTTTGGTCTAGAGTTATAATCACAAAGACAGCTTGGTTGGGAGGTTAAAATCAAGAATATTAACTTTGTGCCTAAGTTGGCTGTGCAGTAGGGCTCTTCAGTGTTTGGGAATGACACAGGCCTCACAATCCTGCAGAATGTAAACCTGTGTCCTCTACTTATCTGCGGAGGACACAAAGCGAGTACTAGTGAAGTCAGTAATAGCAAAACTCCCATGGTCTCCAGGAGCCCAAAATAGGTCCTATTCAACCTGGTGCAGGGGCAGTGCTCAAACCTCTGTCATACTTTCACTGTGCCTTGGACTCCATTATTCAGTAACTTCTTGTTTTTTCCCTTTTCCATATAACCTGTTCTTTAACATTGTGGCTTCATAGCAGAGGAGCTGTAGGTAGGGATTTAAAGGGCAATACTATGACAGATCTTACAGGAAACTCCTCCCAAGCATTAATTCCTGGGTTATGGGGTCAATAAGGCTCCTGTGATCTTCTCAGTCTGACACCCTGTAGAGAGCAAGTCACGGGACTGCTCTCAGTTGACTCAAGCTTGAAGTGCAGCACTGAATATAGAGAATATCCCCTCATGGTTTAATACTTTCCAGTGATGGAAGATTCACCTTTTAAAGTTTTTCCAGAGCTTTGTCACCTTCAGTGTTAGATATTTCCACACTTTACTTTGTTTAGTTTCAGCTTCCAGCCTTGAGTTTTCTTGTGTGGAGCCATGTGTTACCAAAACTGTGTCCTGTGTAGTGACTTCTGGTCTTGATTGAGTTGTCAGCCAACTGGAACTCTGAGAGGCCTTGGCTGTAAAAAATTAAAAGTTATGTTGTTGACTGAGAAGTTGTGGTGTTTGATGTGAAATTACAAACTCATTGCACAGAAGGCACAAAAAAAGCCATACAAGGGCACTGCTGAAGGGCATGTGGACTTTTTCCTACTGCATGCCTGCACTAGTTAATTTTAGGGTTCACATACCTAAAATGCATCATTAGTAAGGGAAGATATATGTGGATTTTCCATTTGAAAATGTAATTGCAAGTCCTGCAGAAATTGAGTTTCATGAAAAATGATTTGAAGTATAAAAGCATTTGCTGTTTAGGGTGTGGGATTTTGTTGTGGTGGGGTTTTCTGGGGGGGGGGGAAGGGCTTTGGTTTTTTGTGATTTTTTTTTTGGTTTGTTTTAATTTGGTGGTTTGGAGGGGGTGGGTTTGTTGGTTTTTCTTTGTTGGTTTTTTTTTTCAATCAGCTGTGCTGAGGTCCTTTAGAATATAGGCTGCTACATTCAGCAGAATGTTAGCTTCAAATACTTTTCCAATACATGATATGTTTCAAAACAAGCTCCATCAATCTCACAGTTTGGCACAGATTTGGAATGGAGAGCAGCCAGTGCCTTTTGTGCCAGGTTAACTTACAAAAGCCCCAAGAAAGAGTAAGACCACAATCCTGATGGCGTAGTAAGCACACCTAGGAGACCATCTTTAAGGAAAACAAGTTTTTGTGGTTCAGGCACAGTTCCCTCTTTCAGTGGAAGGGAATGCAGTAGATTTGTGTTACCTCAACTGCAGAATATAGAATCATAAAATAATTAGGGTTGGAAAAGACCTTAAGATCATCTAGTTCCAACCCCCCTGCCGTGGGCAGGGATACCACACACTAGACCATGTCTCCCAAGGTTCTGTCCAACCTGGCCTTGAACACTGGAGCATTCACAACTTCCTTGTTCCAGTGCCTCATCACCCTCACAGTAAAGAACTTCCTTATATCTAACCCAAACTTACCATGTTTAAGTTTGAACCCATTCCCCCTTGTCCTGTCGCTTACAGTCCCTAATGAAGAGTCCCTCTCCAGCATCCTTATAACCCCCTGCTTCAGATACTGGAAGGCTGCTATGAGGTCTCCAGGCAGCCTTCTCTTCTCCAGGCTGAACAGCCCCAACTTTCTCA
>JANRGW010055110.1:0-13293 GCA_024733675.1 Psilopsiagon aymara | reverse complement strand
TTTCTTTCTTTCTTTCTTTCTTTCTTTCTTTCTTTCTCTCTTTCTCTCTTTCTTTCTCTCTTTCTCTCTTTCTTTCTCTCTTTCTTTTTCTTTCCTCCAGAATACATGTGGCCTCATAATTTCTGCAGCGTTTCTACATCAGCCTAAACATTTTATTGGTCTAAAAAGCTGTTTGTGTGTATTTGGATGTCCCTTTCTTACCCTCTTTGGTCTGCTCCTCTTTAATGCATGGGCAAAGACCTGTTTTGAAAGATATGTATATTTGTATATTCAAGGCCACATTTGTCTGGAGCAATTTGCTGCCATGTTGCATGGTCATGTGCTAATTTCCTAATTTTCAACTTTATTTAATGCATTTCTATACGAACGAACATCTGGACCATGAACTCTCCTTTATCAAAGTATATATTTGTAGGCTCTGATATCTCTGAGTACACAGATACCTGATTAGGTAACGTGTTTGCATTCGGGCTATTTGTGTAGCTGTTGAGCAGCAAGAGTCACTGAAGCACTCAACAGAGTGCCAAATTTGCTGAAGTCTGAGAACCATTTATGGCTTCAGATAGTAATGCTTTGCTTCCCGCTTGTGTGCAGAGCAGATAAATAAGTTATTGTAGTGTTCTCTATCACCAGTCAAATAGAAATTATTCTGCCATTACATGGCTTTAGCAGTGGGGTATATGCATCAGAACTGCCTTACTAACCTAAATGAGAATGATGAATGGGAGTAACTCTTGATCCTCCTTTGCTTTTCCTCTAATATGTGTACTTAGACCTATGAAAAATTGATATAAAATGGTTTATATCCACTCTGCATGTAATATGCAAAGTCACATGTACATAGCGAAGGAAACGTGCAACTCTAGGAGCGTGCCTGTCTTCACCTGTGTCTGGCACATCGCAAGTGCCGTCTTTGAAGAGCTTGAATATTTTTCTTTATTTTTTTCCTTAAAAGCTTCCCTTAAATCCTAAACCAGCTTAAAATTTCAAAATAGCTTTTGCTTTCTTCACCAAGGGAAATATTTCCCTTCACTTTTTTTATTTAATGGAAAGATTCAACAATGTAGGAAGAAAACTTCAGCAAAGATATTTTCTCTCATGCCACACTCCTCATGGGCTTTCCTCATTCCTAGTCACCCCACCTCAAAGGAATAATTAGCTACTAAAAAATGTGTTTCATTTTGGCTGGGAGAAGACAGAGCATGTTTTTAATTAAGGAAGTGCTATTAAAATAAACTTTTCTAGGAAAATGCGCACAGGGTAATATATAACATAATTAGAAAAAAACTTTTCTTTTTTTTTCTTCAAAAATGGTTGACTGAAGAGATGTCAACCAACTCAGTATCAGCTCTATCTTCCCTTGCAAGCAGTCTCTTTCTGTTCTTATTCTTCTCTTTGCTATACTCACTTCTTTGGCTCTTTCTTTTGGTCAGAAAGCAGTTTCCTGGTTTTTGCTACTTCACCTTCTATCTTAATTGTCTCTAAATCTGCATCAAGAAAAAGTATGGATATTTTTTTTTCAATGTGACTGCCAGCATGGAGCCTTATCTCTTAACACTTTGCTGGTCACATCATTTTTATGCCTCGCACTTCCCTCTGATTCTCTGCTCTCTGATTCTACTGCATCTGTTATGGCTGCATCCACCAGTACTGAAACGTCAAGGTTTCGGTGAAATGTGAGTCCTGTCTCACATGTTTACCCCTATGAGGTTTTCAGCCTGGAATCTCCATGCTAATCTGCACTGCTGTAAAATCGGTGGCATGCTGATGGCTTTCTTAATGACTTCAACTTCATGTTCATTTATTTCCTGAAGTCTGAACTCCCCACCAATAATGAGAGGTTGAAGTTTATAGAAATGTTATAATTTGTGCAAATCTTGTACCAGCAGAGCCCTGGGGAACCTTCAAACCACCCAGCAAACTGTGTGTTTGCTCCTGTAAAATGCAATTGAACCGTAACTCTTTTCTCTTGTGCTGTCTCGTTAACTTCAAAATATTGCTTCATCCTCTTTATCTGTGTCGGTCAGGTCTCTTTACAAAATGCTATTAAAAGGCATCAGGTTTTCCAATATTTTCTGACATACTGTCACCATAACTGAGCAAGTTACATTATTCAAACCACATGGTAAATGCTGCTCAGGTGGAAATGTCAGGTGAAGCGGCAGGTCGTGTCACACCAAAACAAAATGTGACTAGTAAGTCTCCCTCCCTCAAAGGAAAAAATGGTACAAGTCCTTATTTTTGCAGGCAGTATACCTGGCAGACTTTTGTTTCTAAAGTAGCCATACACTGATTCTGTCACTAATATCAGGGTTGGTTTGTTTGCTCATAATAACCATCATTGAATAATAACATCACTTCAGAGAAAGCAGCAAGAATTCAAGCATTAGCTTCAAGCTATTTGGACCTGTGCTAACTTGAAATTAGTGAGCTGCTCACTATTAATACATTTTGAAGACTGTCTGTAAATGCCTTTTGTTTTTTTACTCCCTATATAGAGCTGAGTTTCAATTATCATCTTTCATTATCTTCTGCTGTACCACACAAGTATACTGCTATTTTTATCTCTTCCTCCTTCAGCTTACAGCTGAAGAACTACACCGATAAACCTGTTTATAGTAAGTTCTAGCACTTTCAGAAGTCAGCTTTAAAAATGCTGCAGTACACAGGAATAAACAAGGCTTTCAGGTAAAGTCATGGAGGAGATAGGTCCCCTAACACAGCACGGATGTGCTGCCATCTACCACAATCCCAAACGCATAGGTTAGACACCCAAGCTGTGGTGCCTACAAATGTGATTTACGGTAGCCGAATCAGGATGGACTCATTGCTCACTTAGTCATGACAAAATCCTGACGAGACAGATCATATTTAAATAACCCTGCTGTCTCTGGGTATTTTAAAAATACTTCTGCAGGCAGGGGCTAAGCTCTGGGCAAGCGGGTGGAACACAGTGCTACAGAAGAATTTGCAGCAAGTGCATGAAGACAGCTCTGAGCTTGAGTAAAAGGGTGCACCACACAATAGGGGATGTGGGTTACAGCCCTGAGCCTTTCCAAGGTAGTCATGCTGGCTGGAGGAAACAGCCAGGAAAACAGGATTGAGGAGGACTCACTCCTCAGGAGGTACGCATGGCGAAGACTTCATCTAAACCAAAGAAACATGCTGGATCAAGGACTGGCACCCTGGCTAGATCAGGACAACAGCAGACAACAGTGGGACTGACAATAAGAGATGCCAGCTCTCACATATATTCTGACCTTCGACCCGGAGACCCACTTGCACAAGGAGATGTTGATGTCTCGGCACAGTGCACCACTGGAGGCAATGGAGCTTCACACAAATGCTAAGATTGGAGATTTGAGCACCTGATTGGCAGGTCAGGGTCAAATGTGGGTAAATGCATGTGAACATGTGAGACAAAGTAAAGTTTATGTAAATTTTGGAGCTAGCTTGAACACAAACTGTGTGAAAGAAGCCATAAAATGAATGTCATTGGATGCTTAAAGAATTGTTAATAACAGTGACTAAGTAGGTGATAAGGAAGCTTGAAGAATTGGCAAATGTTTGCATTTTGTTTTTATTTTATAGCTAAGCAGAAGCAAGACATATTATTTCCTGGTTAAAAGTGACTGTAAAAATGGCATTAGACTGCCTAATGTTCATATTTCATTTACTTCTAGGTATAATATCCTTTTCTATTTATAAATAAAAAGACTGAACTTGTCAGCTCAGCATGCACAGGATGGCCTCTGAGAATCGGACATCCTCATATGTGATCTGGCCAGTCATAAAAGTCATGTTGTATACTCCTAACACCTGCTACCCTACAATTTGCATGCCAGTTTTGGATAAAGGTGCTCATTTAATGAGAGACTTGTATATGCAAATTCCGTTTCACGCAAACAAAGGGGACGATCAACTACACAAACAAACACATGTATGGAAATTCTCCTCATGCAGCAAAATGACAATCCTGCCTGTTTTTTGCAGCCAATATCTCAGGAAATCAGTGTGATGACTTCCCTCTTTTATTACAAGCTCAGCTTGCCCCTAGCATATAAGGCCGCATCTGGAGAAAATTTACAGGGAGGAGTTTCCAGGAGCTAGTTTATTTTCTTTGTTGCCTAATATTCTACCAGATGATTCACATGGGGAGGAGGCAAATTCACAAAAACCTGAAAAGTGAGGCTAATCTCCCCTGTTCCCTTTGCAGCCCCTCAAGAGATAGGTCACCTTCTCCCTGGATTAAGTGGGCATCAGCATCTTCCCAGGCTGGAGAAATCATGGATGATCGCTGCAGGCTCTGGCAGTAACTCTGCCCCTCATCCCCACAGGATGGGTGAGTTGGATAGTCAGGAGCCCAGCAGTCCAGGAGCTTCTTGCTCGTCATAGCCAGAGACATGTTTCATGGCTCCCTCCTGCTTCAGTGATCCCCATCCACAAATGAAGAGGGGGCTGAGGTAACAGCACCTGGTCGGTTTGCAGTGGTCCATGGGACAGATGGAGGCTTGAACATTTAAGCTGTGTTTGCCTTTCAAAACATATCCATCGCACTTGAAGAAAATGCATTCTCAAAGTTGCTTGAAAGAGTCAAGAGTCATTAAAATATGTAAATGGTAAAATTGTACATGGATAATAGTCTGATTACCATTTCAGTGACAGATGTTCTAACACAGAACCAGATTTTCAATGGATATCCGGGTTAAATTTTCAAGTATTCAGCCCCACATCTGGAGTTGAATTTTCAGATGAGCTCACCTCTTGCTGAGGCACTAAGTGGGCAATTCTCTGTAAAGCTCTCGACATGTAGTTCCCATTGTGGTTTTAGTCAGATCCTTTTTTACTGGTTGCAAAAGAAAAGTTGCAAGCAGCTGAACTCGTCTGAAAATCTGGCCTTTGCTGTTGGTACTGAACACTTGTGATATTCCAGCTTCACATGTGCACCTGAGCCCTACAGGCACAGGATGCCACACACACCTTGTCCTGAGGGGTTCATTAATACAGCAGAGCAGATTTCCTTGTTGTACTAAGAGCACCCAGCAGTACCCCATACTATGCATCAGTCTCTCTAAGATATCAGGGAAAATCAAAGAAATGGGTAAAATGGTAAAATCTACACTGAAACCAAAGGCAGGCTTTCAAGAACTGGTCCAATGCACATTAGGTGCTAGGATCTGATCCTACTTGCAGCAGTTCAGTACCGTAACTACTATCAAAGTCACAGGAAATCAAGTATGACCCAGAACTGGCTTTCTATGTGCATGTACACATTGTCCAAAAAGTGACAGAATCTTACAAGCAATCTCCATTTGTTTCCTTACCAAGTTTCAAGTTAAAAAATGAGCTTGTAATGACAGCTAACTTCAGGAAGAGCATCACCATTTGACTTGCACACCATGCAGCATTTGTACTTAAGGCACTTCCATTCTGCTGAAGTAATTCCAGAGAGAAATGGCATTATTTAGCCCAGCTTCTGTTAAGCACCTTTGCAGAGGATTGTATAAGTAAATCTCACAGCATGAAGCTACGACAGCTCAAACACAACTAAGAATAAGCGTCATGTCAGTGCTGCTGCATCAGGGAGATGCTGCAAGGAAGGGAGCAGAGAAGTCAGGGCAAAGCTTCCCCTGGCTACAGCCCCTTGGGAGGGTCCAGCACAGCCACCTGCACCATTTGCTCACACGGTGGAATTGCCACCTATAGAAAAAAGAATCTATATGCATATATATTAAAAATAGGCATCTTTTATCTAGTATGTAAATTGCTTTAAAAGGGAAAAACATGTTGAAGTATGGTGACTCATTTTCGCATTCATATCTAAGAGTATACAGCTAATACCAAAAGTACAGAAGCCGTTCTTGCACATTTGGTTTATTATGTGTTCAGATTCTAGAGTGTACGAAACACTTTCATAATCACTTGCTGTCTCATTTGGGTTTCCTTATTACTGGGAGGCAAAACTTGCCAGTTCCACTTGCTCAGTGCCTTGAATTCCACCAATGACCTTGGCAGTTCTCTCATCATAATGTTAAATTGGTATTCTGGGGCCAGGCAATTCCCTTGCTCTTCAACTGCTGAGGGTTTCTTTAATTTTTTCACTGTAATTTAAACATCTCCCAGCAACTCATTTCCCAAACCTGTGACCTTTTTTTCTAACTAACATTTATTTCAAATTGATATGTCAGTGGGAAATAAATGTATATGGCAGACACCCCCTCAAAGCTCCCTGTGTTTTGTCACCACTAGCCACTACTGGTTGCCTCATTTTAAAAGTGAGGCATGCATGCCTTATACAAGAAAATCAACAAATTTTATCACTGCAGGATTATGACTGTCCTTGCTCACCATTTGTGTAAGGTTTGTTAATCTCAAATTTCATGAATTTTTAGCACCCAGGATTGTCTATCACGAAGTTTCATGTTGGAAGAATTTCATTTTGGAAGTCTGCACCCTTTATTATGTTGTGATAGAAGAAAATGTATTCTAAAAATGCTGCCTAGAACTAGTTTAAGACACTTGGCAGTGAGAAGAGATGGCTAGTAACTGATGGCTAACATCTGCATAATGTTGATTGATACAGTAAAATGTGACATTATTGCAGGACTTTATGACAAGCTGCTGGAGGTAGCAGTCTAAAATTTGGCTATCCTAGCTTAAGTTGATTCTTACAGTTGGAGTCAATGACAGGAAGTAGGAGGTAATTAGGATATGGAATGGGGGAGAGATTTGGGAATTATTCCAAAATCTTATAAAGGTGGAAGATTAGTGACACAGTTCTAATTGCCAGAATTATATGCAAATATCAAATAGAATCTTTCCTCTCTCCCTAACTAAATACAAGCATTTCTTGTTTTGATAATAATTACTAGCTGCCTTTTGTCACTCTCATTTTTACATATAAATAACTATTTACAAGTTAAGTCAAAGCATGAAAACATATTTACCTATTCAAAGTATGAAGAGATGAGTTTCACGCTCTGCGTCCAGCTACTGAGTCAGGTCTATCTATGGCATTTGCAGACCTCTTATTTTGGTTGAAAGTTTTGCGATGTCAGTGCATTTCCCAGCAATGTGAAAGGCTGTGATGGAAGCAGGCAAATAAAAAAAATAAACCTTTCAAGTAGTTAGAGATACTTCCAAAAGAGACTGTGCATTGATTTCAGATTTTAGCCTCAGTAATCACTAATGTCTTGATGACTGTGAACTGATTGTTTAACTTAACTAGCAGCATTTTTTTCTATAATCTTTCCTATCCAGACTCGCAGAATTTATTCAACTTTATTTAGCCATCCATTAAGAAGCCCATACAAAGATTGTTATTGCATTTTATAATCGTTTCTGAAGATTAAACGTACAAAATATCATTATGAATGTTATGTCTCAAGTAGAAATCTCCATATCTCAGCTACAGCAACTCCACTCAGAGCCTGACGAGCACTGGCCACGAGTAAATCTACTCAGCAAAGCTCAGCATGGTTAACAAGTACCTGTAAAATGTGCTGTTTGTTGCTGAAGCTGCTGTCAGATCTCATGATGCTTTTCCGCTTCGTCCAAGCAGTTTGAGAAAAATCTGATAGTTCAGTGTCAGGTAGTACCATGCTCATTCAGAGAAAACTCATTCGGATTGACAGTAAACTGAAGAGGCACCGTTTGATCAAAAAGATACTTTCTTCAAAATGTGTGTTTAGGTGGAGAGAGTTTATCAGATGTCACAGCATAATCAATAGCTTCTCACTGAGGTGGTATGTGAGAGAACCAGCAGCTCTGGCAGAGCGCACTTCTGCAGCTGGGACATCTCTGTCTGGAAGCACTCATCACTGGTGTGCAGGAGGTAAACCCATGGGAAACCATGTTTTTTCCTACCCATGAGAAAGCCTCAAAGTCACCACACGTACAACCCCCAGTTAGCAGCATCTGCTTGCGTTTTCCTCAGATGCTGGTACTATACTTCACAGAGGTCTGAAAATGAGATTAATCTGCTGGGAATGTCAGAATGAGGGGAAAACCTGGGGTCCAGCTGTGACATACTCCAGGCAGCTTTTGCAATATCAGAAGTGTGAATTTCCACACATGCCACTTTCAGAACATGGGGCTACAACCACATTAGAAACAAGCCCCTGGATGAAGCCCCATCCTTGGTTCAGAAAGGAGGGGAGACAGCCTGGCACCCATATTGGGCATCATGCCGAAAGGTCTCTGTTAATCAGTGCCATTTTACTCATTTCTTCTAAGTGAGGCCTACCACCAAGAGACAAATAGCAGTCTCACACTGGAAGAGTGGTCTTAAGATGGTGAGTTCCAATATGGGTGGTACCAGAGACATCTTTCATGGTCCCCACTCTGCCACTGATGTATTACTCCACATGTCTGTCTTCCGCTCCTGCTTATGTTCACCAGCCATAATATATGGATAGGGCCTATTTAGCTCTTAGTCATGTTGTCAGCATTATTTTATGAGTGTGTTACAGTGCTTTGAAAACTAAAGTATCCTCTGAATTACTGTTTCAATGCTGTGCAGCAGATCAACGGCATTGATAACTGGGTTGCCCTGTCATTAAGTCATACATTTGACCAGCATACCACTCGGCACATAAATTGGAGAGCTGTGAGCTCTCTCACTCACGCCATCACCAGAGCAAGAGGCTTACCCATAGTTGCTGAATCATCTACTGGATCTGCATAACCAATGTATTTGCTGTAGACACTATTTCCAGTGAAAATAACTGCTCATGAGGCCACACCTCACACCTTAGTGAGATAAGTGGTTAACCATTGTCTTGACTAAAAATTGACATAAAGCTGATAAAGCCAAGGAGCTAACTGAGCAGTAACTTCATTAACTCCCTACATGCCAATCAACTGGGGAGTTTTACAAGCTGACCAGAAAATAAGGCCACCTGAAATGAGGTGCAGGCCTCACCAGATGTTCCTGAGGGTTAGCTAAGTAACTCCCCCACTGGTAGCGTGCACACCATGCCAGCTTTAAAGCCTTATGCTTGCCTTTTTCAACTCAGAAAAATACAGATCAATCACAACCTGTATGGAGTGCCACGGTGAGCAAGACACAGTTATTCCTATCCAGCGGATCTGTGCAAGTCCTGGAGTCTTCTCTTGCTGTGCCTGAAATGAAAATGTGACATTTTTGCTTTTTCTCCCTTCCAGGTGCTCTGACAAGCAGTTTGCTCGCTGTAACGCTGGTGGGATGTAATGCAGGCCTGAAGAGCCTGCAAGACCCTTGTCAAAACTCATTCCCTTTTAGCAGCAGCCTGCCTGGGGTGGTCCCCTGATGCCCTTACTCCCTGCCCTGCCTTGCCCTGCCAGCCCACCCATGCCCCTATACACCCACCGCCTCGCTAGCTGCCCAACAGCAGGTCAGCTAAACCTTTGAGAACGGGCGGTTTAGAGGTCTGTGGTCTTGCAGCTGACCCAGACGTAATTGTCAGGTTTCTCTGCCGTCTTTTGACGCCTTCTCAGAAAACTATGGCCTGAGTGGTCAAAACAGCTTCTCTGCCACAAGAGTTGTCTTTTCAGGTCAGGACTGAGGCTCATTGCCAGGATAACAGGGGAAAGCTTTCAAAAACCAGTTGAATTCCAAAATTTAAGTCTCCCTCCTGCAAAACCTTTTAGTCTTTGCTGTGTAATCTGGTGAAGTTTGGAGGATAATGAATTGCAAGCTTCAGTTTCTCAGACTGTGCACCCAGAATTCCACAGGCACACAAATCTACAATGTACAACTTCTGCTGCTTCAAATACGGCACTTTCCCCACTCCCCACCCCCCCAGACTTAAGATTCTGAGAAAGCACCTTGTATGTATTACAATAGTCTTGGATCTGTAGGAAACCATCATTTGCAAAGAGGAAATATTTGATAGCTCCACCCTATTGAGTAATCAACTTCTAGTATTTGGAATACATCATTACATTTGCAGCATGCCTCTTCAAAACATACTCTGGAAAGGGATTCCTGACTCCTTGTACTTGCTATTCCTACACTGCTTTCATCTTTCCTGCAGATGAAGTCTGACTGAATCTTTCACACCCCAGGAGGTAGGGCAGGAATTTTTTTGAAGCAAATTGCAAACTAAGGAGTTCCTTACCATAGCAATTACGATTTATTGTTTCAGTCAGTAAATGTTTAAAAAAGCAGCCGTCTCCTCAGAACGTATCATAAAATATGACATGCACACAAACTGTAAATAAATAGAAACAATTGCTTGTGCTACAAGATCCAGCCAAGGGTTGCTTTCAGTTCCTCATATAGCTGCAAACTTTCTGTTCATCTATGAGCAAACCGGTTCATCTTCCCTGTATCTCGTTTCCCTTTCAGGACAATAAGCAGAGTATTTTCCCTGTCCGGAGGATGAGAGGAGAACTTTAGTAGGACCAAAGTAAATAGCTTGTAGTGATTTCACATATCTCCAGCCCTGTTGGCTTAATGTGATTTTTAAAAAGGGAAAGGAATTCCATTCAGCCTCTGGTTTGTTATGCATTTACACCAAAGAGCCCAGAAAGGTCTCAGGTTCATGTGTGTCTTGATTAGCAGCATTTATTTTCACAGTCAGATGCCTCACTGTCTTTTAGCACCATCACTGTACAGAAGAGCAACAAGAACCTCAAAAGCCACGATTTACCTGAGGCCCACAGACCACAGCTGCTCCCATAGCTCTTGAATCAAGAGCAACCAGATTTGTGCTTCAGTGTTGTTTTTTTTTTTAGTTCCTCTGCCAATTAATACTGTAAACATGCAGCACCGACAGTTAGAAGCAGCGTAAGTTTGCCACTCATTATTATATGCAACCATCCTGCCATAATTAAAGTGTAGGGGCTCCTTCCCCATTTGCCCACCCACTTCTAGGAAGAATCTGAAAACCTTTGTGTGTCTACAGGGAGACACAATAAGGCCTCATGCTCCTGTTTTTCTGCAGACTTGTTCTTGCTGAGCTGGTGATCTTGTCATCTGTATAGAAAAAAAAAGATTAATTTTCAAGGAGGATGAAAATTGGATCTCTACAATTATGAGGGACTCACCTCTCTGTGCTTCACTGGTGCCTTCACTATGACAGTGGCTACCTAGCAACCATGCCTTTTGACTCAAGCCAGCTTTATTTATATATAGTTGTGTTTCTACTGGCATAGGCAAAAGGTAGCCATAAAAATACTAATTCACTTGAACACGGTGTGCTAAAGCACCTTCTTTCAGAGAATTTAAACCAATATTTCAGCAGTAGCTTGAAGAAACACCACTGGCTTGTTCGTTAGTGTGGCAAGTGTACCTGTTTAAGCTCACTCTTTAGACATGCTTCTTTGCAGGTTAAAGTACACAGAAAGCATTTATTGTAAAAAGTAAATAAAAAATTAAATCAAAATCCCAACCACTCCCTCCCCAAACCTTTGAAAAACAAGACCTTACGGTTTTACAGGAGCGAGTCCTCTTCCTCATAATGCACAGTAGCAATTAACCCTCACTAGTGGGTGGTTTCTGGGCTTACCTTAACATAAGAATTACTTAAGCTTTAAATTTATAGACTGCATGCCAGTTGCTTTTAGCCCAGAAGGCAGGGTGGAGTTGAGTGTGCCTGAGATTTGTAGACAGAGGCAATCTAAGGCAATAAATAAGATCCTTTGCCTCCCTCCTGTCTGAAAGCAGAAATATGTTAACCTTATAAAGCTATGTAATTGTTCTGATTGTTTGTATTTTAGATCACTGCCCTCCCTTTCAGCCCTCCCTCTTCCTTCCCCATCATCTATGAAAAATAAAATCAAGCAGAAGCTGTAAATCACTGTGTGCAGCTTACCTAACTCATCCCTTTTGCAGCTGACAAGAAGTAAAACCTGGTAAATATAGTTCCTGCCCATTTTCACATGGCAACAGCTTTGTCAATTCATGGGATGAGATACCCTTTCAAAAATGTTTAAAGACAGCTCTGTATTCCTTTCTGTTACCCTTCTGCTCTGAGCTGAAGCCTTGTCACAGTGTTCCTCTCTCTGGCTTTGCTCCAGACTTCAGACTGACGTATTAGGATTTCATCCATTTCAGTTTTTCTTGTTTAGTATTATCCCACTGACTTTGAGGTTTTCAGAATATTGATTGATTAACCTTTGCAAAACTTCCATGAAGTAGCAAACTGCTCCTAGTCCAATTTAATGTGTGAGAAATAAGGCACTGTATTTAGTATCATAGAGTTTTGGGTAAATTCCCTGATTCTGCTGGAATTGGGTACTGAATAAAAGGACTTTCTACAAGCAGACAGTATTTGGCCAACTGTTAGAAAGATTGAGACAGAGACAGGCATTTGGCAAATCACAGGGAGGAGGGGAAAATTGTTTCTGTAAAAGTAGACATGGCAATAAACAGACATTTAAAAAAACAAGAGCGATTATATTGAGTATTGCATAGTGAAATTAACAGCCAGTATTCCTGATATCCCAGATATCAGAGGTGTGAGTTCAATTTCAGGCTCCCACAGGAGCCTAATGATCCTGTAACAGATTCACAGCTAACAAATAAATACAGAAAGGGACTAAGTGAAATGCAGCCCTGTGTTAAGAGCTTGGACTCTTGAGATGATTCAAGTGGGATCCAAAACAGGTGTCACTTTGGGTAGTGACAGAAAAGAAACTGAGATGTGAGAGGAGGGCCACTGTGTCTCAAGCTCTTCATCATCTCAGGTGAGTCTTTAAGGAGTCAAACATCTATTTACCTGAAATCTACAGACCAGTGGATGTGTGGGCTCTGGTACTTAAAGATAGCTTTTCTCTACGTTTCACATTGTTTGAAGGACTACATATAATTTAAAATAATGAATTAGATGTCAGTACTTCATCACTAATGCTTTAGTCATGTAGTATTGATTCCTGTTTACCTTTGTGCTATCCAGCTGGATTGCACAGGAAATAGCTGTTTTACAAGAAGGGGTGTGCCAGTGAGTCACCCAAATTCTCCTGTGGTCCTGCCTGCCTGAGACAGGGTGAAGCATGAACTGAACTGTTCAGAGAAACTGAACCCAGAGGTCTCAGTAGCTGGGTGACTGTTTAAAGAGGATAGAGAGAGCACCAGCAGCAACTTAAAGCACAGCAGCTAAAGCTGCTTTCTTTGTGAGATGCCCATCTCTTTGACATTTCAGACACACATTCTCCCTGAGAAAGTACCCAATTACAGATGACCCTTGGAAAAAAAGAAATTGTTTTTTGTTTTTTTTTTTTTTTTTTGGACAGAATCATAGAATAGTTAGGGTGGGAAAGGACCTTAAGATCATCTAGTTCCAACCCCCCTGCCATGGGCAGGGACAC
>JANRGW010055107.1:5195-17616 GCA_024733675.1 Psilopsiagon aymara | reverse complement strand
TAAGCAGTAACTAAAACATTGGTGTTATCAACACTGCTCACAAGCCGAAAGTCCAAAGGAAAAAAAAAAAAAACAACGCAGCTCCACACCGGCTACCAAGAAGGAGAAAAATGACTGCTACTGCCGAACCCAGGACAGCGTTTGACACTACTTCACATGACATCCTTGTCTCTAAGTTGGAGAGATATCAATTTGACAGGTGGACCACTCAGTGGATAAAGAATTGGCTGGATGGCCACGCACAAAGAGTTGTGGTCAATGGCTCAAAGTCCAGCTGGAGACCAGTATCGATTGTTGTCCCTCAGGGATCAGTGTTGGGACCAGGCTTGTTCACCATCTTTGTTGGTGACATGGACAGTGGCATTGAGTACGTCCTCAGCAAGTTCGCTGATGACACCAAGTTGGGTGGTTCGGTTGATATGTTGAAGAGAAGGAATGCCATCCAGAGGAACCTTGACACGCTTGTGAGGTGGGCTGATGCCAACCTGATGAAGTTGAACCATGACAGGTTCAAGGTCCTACACCTGGGTCGGAGCAATCCCAGGCACATCTACAGGTTGGGCAGAGAAGTGATTTGGAGCAGCCCTGTGGAGAAGGACTTGGGGGTATTGGTTGATGAGAAAATGAACATGAGCCGGCAGTGTGCGCTTGCAGCCCAGAAAGTCAACCATATCCTGAGCTGCATCAAAAGGAGCATGACCAGCAAGTAGAGGGAGGTGATCCTGCCCCTCTACTCTGCTCTTATGAGATCTCACTTGGAGTACTGTGTGCAGTTCTGGTGTCCTCAACATAAAAAGGACATGGAACTGTTGCAACAAGTCCAGAGGTGGGCCAAGAGGATGTTCAGGGGACTCGAGCTCCTCCTGTATGAAGCTAGGCAGAGAAAGTTGGGGCTGTTCAGCGTGGAGAAGGGAAAGCTGCGTGAAGACCTCATAGCAGCCTTCCAATATCTGAAGGGTGGCTATAAGGATGCTGGGGAGGGACTCCTCATTAGGGACTGTAGTGATAGGACAAGGAGCAACGGGTTCAAACTTACATAGGGGAAATTTAGATTGGATATAAGGAGGAAGTTCTTTTCTGTGAGAGTGGTGAGGCACTGGAATGGGTTGCCCAGGGAAGCTGTGAATGTTCCATTGCTGGCGGTATTCAAGGCCAGTTTAGATACAGCCTTGGGTGGCATGGTTTAGTGTGAGGTATCCCTGCCTATGGTAGGGGGGTTGGAACTAGATGATGTTAAGGCCCCTTCCAACCCTGACTACTCTGTGATTCTATCAAAGGAACTGAAACAGAAATAATCGAAGCAGAAGAACCTCCCATGTACAAAAAAGCCAAGTGTGTGACAGCTCTGTGACGCAGTGACAGGGTACTGCCACAAAAATATGTTCTCTTCTCCTTCAGAGGCTCCTGATTCTGCCTTTTCTGATGCCAAACTGGCTGCTGTCACAAAATCATCTGCTGTTGTTGCTGTTTCATAACAGGCCAAGGGAACACACATTCTCGGTCATCTTGTGCAAAGAGAAGGAATAAAGCAATTTTGGAAACCAAAGGATAAAATTACTAGTGCAGAAGACCAATAACCTCTGTCAAATACTCTTTGGCAACAGGGTCTGAGAAAAGGAATAAAAATAAAATGAAATAAAAATAAAAACATAAGGGCATATATCTGGAACAAGTTTGGAACTTGATGAGGATCATGGGACAATGTCAAATGCATCACACTTTGAGCAGGATTGTAAACAGAACTTTGGTACAATTAGGAAGTAAGTATTTTGTTGCAATTACTATGACTAAAATTCCTTATAAAGGTAAAAAGAAAAGCAATTATGAAGCAGAATATGTTCAATATTATAATTTTAAAAATCCTTTAGACATTTAGAGCCAATGAAAGGTGTAATGATTTACTCAGACATTCATGACTTTATTCATTAACTCAACATCTATTGAATGACCACACTGCAAACTGCAGTTCCAAACAAACCAATACAGAGGACTCCAAGTAAGTCCTCCTTGCCTCTGGTGGAATCTGCTATTGACATCAAGAATAAAGGCCAGCTGTTTGTAAGCAAAGCCAAGCTGTCATCTAAGCCTGACAAAGTAGAGCCCAGTTACTGAAAGTTAGTATTATACTGGGCTGTAGGCACCAGACTATAAAAGCATTTCATTCTTTTCATGGAGATCACAAAACAGCAGTCTGGTAATTAGAGTAACTATTTATTTGAGTTAACTCATTACCTTCTTATGAAGTATTGCCTATCCCATAGCTTAATTTCTAAAGCATCATATTCTTTAAGCTTTCTTGCATTGACACTTAGTTGTAAATAAGTTTGAATAAAAACACAATGCATTCTCAACACTTGCTAATATATGTGAAATTGAATAAAGCCATCAAGCTATTTTGTTTGCTAAAACCATTTTATGTTATGTATGACTTCAACCACTATTGTTAAACAGCCACTTGCAGATGAAATGCCACTTTTACACACGATGTCAAGAATTAGCCAGGAGTTCAGAGTCACAAATGACATAGCAACTTTACCATAGTACTAACCACTTGTCATTCAGGTACAGTGATTAAATCAAAAATAAAAAAAAAAAAAAAAAAAAGAAAGAAAATAGTATTAGTCAAGTCTGCACATAGCCAGAAGAGCAGGTTTCAAATGCCCAGCCTGTGAGCAAAAGTGGTGTAGGATCTTTAAAGAATCTTTTTGACTCATGAAAAAATTTGCAATTCCTGGTATAGAATGGCCTTTATCACCATCCAGAAGCAAACACTCACTATCACGCCAAAGAAAAAAATGTCATATTCTGAGTCGGTGGTATTCAGATGTTTTAACAGGAAGGTGGCAGATGAACTTCTCCCACTCAGGTACAGACATGGCTCCATCTCCCTCAGCTCATAGGGTGTGGCAGGATTTCAACTCTCTGCACTCAATGGTAGTGACATCAAAAATTCCCGCTTCAACAGAAAATACTGGTAAAAACATGCTTATAGAAATTCCCCCTGTTAACTATATCGTTATGAAAAACATACTAGCTTGTTGTGGAGTAAACAACGACATCACTTCTATTTGTTCCATTGAGACCATATGTTGATTAGTTCCTCAGCCTGTTTCATGCAAGCTAATAGCTCCTCTGTTGGAAATAGATGTTTCTCCAGTGATACAATTACCACACCTGCCTAGGGACTGAAATGACTTTGATACTTCAATTTCTAGAGGTTATCTTTAAGGTGTTCTTAGAAACTGGCATCTCATGTATACTTTTGTTTATCATCTGCTTTGGATTTGTGATACTTTCAGGCTATGTGCCAGATGATTAATGTGGTAATACTTTATGATCATGAGAACAGCTGATGTGTCTTCATTCAGACAGCTCTGAAAGTCTCTGACAGCACTGGTAGAAGTTAGCATTTGGGCTGGCATAGCAGGCGCAGAGAAAACAATACACTAACAGTTGCAAATTTCTGCAGAAAGAAAACCCCATATTCCTAATAATGCTTGTTCATGGTAGCCAGGAAAACTAATTCACAAGTAGCATTAGCAATGCATTTTCTTCAAAGTGAAGGACAATTCTGATCACCTCAGTCTTACCACAAATAGCAGCATTTACTCAGACTCAGATCTGTCAGGCTCTTCTCTTTACAGTACCAGGTTAATTAAAATTAAAAATTACCCAATTTAACTAACATGATGGTGAAAAGTTATGGAAATTAATGATTCTATACTAAATTTTTGAAAAAATGCTACCACTGGTGAAGCAGTGTAAGTAGGGATATCCTTCTAAAATTTGTGACTACACGAGACAACCTACTTATGCCTTACTCATAAGTTGATGTTGATAAAAAAAAAAAAAAAAAAGAATAAGATAAAGGAAGCTTTCTGTGTTGCTTAAAATGGCCAATTGTTTTTCTGAGGCTTAATATCAATGTATAAAATATCAAGCTCTGATGCTGTAAAATCTGTTTTTACAATAGCACTCTATGTTTTAAGAATTGAGAGAAATTCGTTTTTATACTGAGCAGAAAACCTTCTTGTGCCAGTAATAATCAAATAATGGAGACAAAAAACCTGAAAAAAGTACACTTCCCAAAAATGAACTATCCTTTCACCATTAGAAGTGGTCCAGGAATGCTACTATTACTGCTAATAGCAATCATCATCATCAACATTGTCATCATGATCGAAAGTTCAGGAATATTTAAGATCTTGACTTACTTCATTAATTATTAACCATTATTGAATATTTATTCAAGTAAGATCTCTGCAAGAATAACTTGTCAGGTTTCTCCTTCATGTTAATATGAAACAGTTCCAGAGGCATAATTTCTTTACAACAAAATTCCTGTAACGTGAAGTCTCAACAGTTTTTGAGATTTGAAATTTCAAAAATGTTTTTTTAGTAAGTTCAAAAATATTTTTGGCCTAGTGTCAATACTTGGGACAGTGAAATTATTATTTTTTTAATTAAATATTAATTCAATGGAATTGAACATGATTTTGACAATAATATTTACAGTATCATAGAATTATAGAACGGTTTGGGTTGAAAAGGACCTGAAGATCATTTAGTTTCAGCCCTCTGCCACGGGCACGGATGCCTCACACTAGACCACATCACCCAAGGCTCTGTCCAACCTGGCCTTGAACACTACCAGGAATGGGGCAGCCACAGCTTCTTTGAGCAGCTTGTGACAGTGCCCCACCATGCTCACAGCAAAGAATTTCTTCCTGAAATCTAATCTGAACTTATCCTGTTCTAGATTAAACCCCTTATTTATGTTTATGAAAAAAACAGAATAATTTTTTTGCCTAAATTTTGCAGTGCAAGGTAGTACCACTCAAAAAACTAAGTCAAAGGGATTTTCCAACAGCATTTACTGTAGTTAAAATCTTGAGATAAAGCTATAGTAAAGTTTCAAAGTGGATTTAAGAGTCATATCCCAACATGCATATAAAAATGTTCACAGAAGAATATCAGAAGTCTATCAAATATCAACTTTCATTCACAGTTTTATTCAGATGACACATAGCACACTTTTTGAGCATTTGAACTGAATGACCGAAATTGAATCTTTTTGATCCTCTGCTTTATTTTTTGTAAGATCATACTTTGAATGTTCCCTACACATTTAGTAATGTTTGCTTCTTTATGCTTTCAGCAAGTTCAGGCCTTTTTTGGTTAACACCTTAAGAATGCTGAAAACACAAGAGAAGTGTAAATCTGAGATTTAATAAGAGGCACATGCATGTGTGCATGTGTATATACACTCCCATGAACCTATGATATCAGTTATCAGAATGTAGACTTGAGATAAAGCCTCATCTCAGCATTCACTTCAAAACACAGATCGTATTGCAGGGATCTAGTGATAGATGCAGCCCTGTTTTAAAGTGTCATTACTCTACTAAAAAAAACCCACTGATATATTTTTTTTAATGTTGATTATGGTGATAGGCTCAGTAGTCTGTGAAATGCAATATCCTGTATTTTTATCTCCTTCTTGTTTGACTTATCATCAGAAACATTTTCTCCAATACTTTCATAAAGTCAAATGGAAGTCATCACATTCCTTTAACTCAGCACAAAATAAAACACAGAGCAGCTCAAATGGTAGCCAAAGATTCAGTTCAAAATAGCAGACATTGTATACTGAAACACCAGCTGCCAGGTCAGACATAAACTAGACTATTCAGATGTCAGGTACAGGCTTCTGATTTATAGATGTATCAGGACATACATACATAGCGTGGTGTTGGTGTCTCAGTCTCGTTTGAACACAAGGAGAATCTTGGTAGAATTGGAGGAATAATTTCAAATTTGAATGAAAAATAAAGGCTATGAATGTCAAAATATAAATGCACACTTCATTTACTACTTTTTCTTTCCTTTTCTGCTTTATCTTCTACCTCATAATTTGCAATGCTGCAAACTGAGTCAATTGATATGTATGAGATATGCAAGGTAAGTACAGATCTCTAATTTAATCTGAATTTCAATTCAAGTACAATCCTTTAATTGAAGCAAACACCAATAATCAAATATTAAAGCTATTTTATAGATAAAGGAAACCTGCTTTAATTCGGATTTCTGCTACCTTACCTTTCTTGTTAAGGAGGTTTATTTTAACAGGCTGTAACTAAAAACATAAAAAACCTTCTGTAACATGCAACTTAATACCATACACTGAGTGATACTGTTGCCACTGTTATAAACCTATGCATTGCTTGAACTGTGCCTTTGAAGTACACATAACTCTGATGATCTTCAGCCTAAAACCATGCTGGCTGGGAGCTATTTACACTGAAGTATGTCTGTTATTTCATTTTCTAAAATCCACCAAATCACTGTCTCTAGCATCCTGAATAGTGTCTACCAATTTCTTGGAGAGGAGATTCAGGTTCGCCTTCAGATTCAAAATCTCATGTAAGTTTTAAATATTTTAACATTACATATGTTAGATTCTCCTTAGACAAAAATGGAATATCTGCACAGAGTATTACAAGTCAATTCAGCTCAAATGCCACTTTTCAAGTAAAAATGCAGTCATAACCTCATCATTAATATGAGGAACATTCTCAATGGAATGTCAGAAAATATTTTTTTCCACATTTAATATGACATTCCTTGTTATACAATTCTAGCCTTCCAGCAAAATTTGTTTTGCAAATAACTTTTCTTTTACATACGCATACATGATGTATGACTGCCTTTATGGTTTTTCTGCTTTGTTGATAGTACAGAAATTTGTCAGAAAATGGCCCCCATTGCATTCCAGACAGTCCTCAGAGTTCAGAGGGGCTGGGGGCAGCTTGGCTTAACTTCTGATTATCACCAATCCACCACTGCACCTCCACTCACATTCAACAAGAACTTTCATGATTACACAAGAAACAATGAGTAATTCATTAAGCTTAGTTCCACTTGGGTATCATCTGTCATACCTGGAGGTGCAAACTCTACCATTACCATGCAGCTCATGGCCTCATTCTTATGTTATGTGCATTTTCCTGAGTTGTTTGTCTACTCTCTCAGAATCTACTGAAATTTATTTAAGTAACAACCACACCTGCTCTAGCAGCCCTTGCCTCACAGCTCTTTCCTCTGTACTAACAAAGAAACTGAAAGCAACAATTCCCTCATACAAGAAATTATCATCATCATAAGTTACGTTTCTGAACAGTTATGCAAAACACTTAATTAGAATTGGAACAATAATTCTGTTATTCAGCATAGACTTATTTTGTTTCTTTTGCTGTTGTTGTGATTCCATCAACTTTAACACTTTATGATTCTTGGGGAGTTAAAGACAAGCTCTGAGTCAGTAGAGGGACCTACAATTTTCTGATGTGACTTTCAGTGGTGAAAGTTCCATTCCTGGCAGTGTTCAAGGCCAGGCTGGACAGCACCTTGGGCAACATGGTCTAGTGTAAAGTGTCCCTGCCCATGGCAGGGAGTTGGAAGTGGATAAGCTTTAAGGCCCCTTCCAAACAAAACCACTCTATGATTCTATGATTCTGGTACCCTGTATGGTGATTTGCATGGCCACTACACTGGCGTGGTGATAAACACCATCATAACTGGGGGCAGTTACCCGGAAGGGTTAGATCACTGCTTGGGTCAGGCTGGGTATTTATCAGTGGCTGGTGAGTATTGTGCTCTCTTCCCTTGTTATTTCCCTTATCATTATTATTATTGGTGGCAGCAGTAGTGGTTTTGTGTTATACCTTAGTTACTGGGTCGTTCTTATCTCAACCCGTGGGAGTTAAATTCTTTCTACTCTCCTCCCCATCCCTCAGGGGGAGAAGGTGGGGAGGAGTGTGGGCAAGTGGCTGCACGGTTCTGAGTTGCCAGGTGGGCTTAAACCATGACAGCTCTTTGTGACGCTCAACGTGGGGCACAAAGGGTTGAGATAACGGCAGATCTGACCAGGGTATGTCTAACGGTATTTGTGATAAGCATTTATGGTTTCAGATTAATAGTCACTTATCACAATTCTGATTTAATGGCTCTCAAAGTTGTTGCTCTTGATCTCACAGTTTCAGCGTGCTGTACCTTACTTACAGCCAGTATTTGCAGTTTTAGTGTTTGTTGGCTGGGCAGCTTGAGCTAAGGTTCTTGTTTCACTGTACATTATGGTAATGACTTGTAAGACAACAGACTCATTGATTATGAAACTGATCTGGCTTCCATTCCCAGTTTGGTTATCACCTCTATACTTCAGGAGGTGTATAAAGGAAGTGTTTAGCAATTACACATCTCTTTTTTTCCTCTTTGGGTGGTCAACCTATGAAGGAGACACTCCCTTACACGCTCAGCTCCCCCACCAGACTATTTACATCATCATTTGAGAGTTCTGAAGGCTTTGAATGGCTTTTCAATACCCTTGAGACCTGCCTGCTGATTGTGATAGGGATCAGCATGATGATACACATACAGAGTGTGTTTTGCCCACAAACATTTCTTCTGATCTCGAAAGTTAGGCAGAGTTGGGTTTGTGTCTTTTCTAGAGGTAAACAATGATATAGAAGGACCAAGAGATTTTCCCCTAGGCTGGACAGTCATGAGTGGTAGGATATGTAGGAGAGTATGGGTAAGTATCTAAGCCAGTGGGCCCCTCCAGTGCTTTGGAGCTTCAGCACTGAACAAGTGCAAAATCCGTAAAAATTAATAAAACACTTGAAGAAGCCATGGTGTCAGCCTGGTCATACCAGACGGAGGCAAATCATGGCAACATGCTGGGGTTTTGCCTACACTACACCAGCCCCAGTGATAAGTACAGCAGCTGCTCAAACTCTGACTACAACAGACAAAGCAGCTAATTCAATTCCAAGCACAAAGGCTTCACCGACCCTGACAACAGATAATTCAGTCACTCCAACAACAGTGATAATCACTGCAGCTAAAACAGAGGACTAATTTGTGCCAATATTGGTTGTCCCTGTAAGCAAGGTGAAAAGAAAAAGAGAGACACAAAGAGCAACCCGTACAGTGAAGATGAAGAATCAATGCATTTACTACACAGGACAGCATCTGAACAAGAGTTATTATTATGTGAATCAGAGGAAGAAGAAGAAGAGTTGACTTCTCAGCCTTGGACCTCAACCGAGCCACAGAATACGTGAAAAGACTTCACCCGTCAACCAGGGCAGCACATCATCAACTGGTTGCTCCTGTGCTGGGACAATGGGGCTGATGGTCATGAACTAGAAGGCAGGGAAGCTAAACAGCTGGGATCACTTGCTAGGGAAGTGGGAATTGATAAAACAATTGCAAAAGAGAAACAGGCCCTTAGCCTTTGGAGGTGGCTTTTGGCAGCTGTGAAAGGTTTCTGTACAAGAATGATGTTAAGAGTCATTCAGCCAAATGGACCATGCTAGAGAAAGGCATTCAGTCTCTGAGGGAATCAGCTGTTGCAGAGATGATCTACTGCAGCCTAGATGCTGGGAATGCACCCGTAGATACAGATGAAGTCAAATGTACATGACCGATGCGGTGGAAATTTACACGGAGTGCCCACGATTTGGCAGCAATAACATGGCATGATGTAGCACCACTAACAATGGAGGAAGTAATTCCTCAACTCCAAGAGTTCAAAGACAATCTAACCCCTTCCATCACTTCAGCTGTGGAAAAACTGTCCCAGGAGTTCTAACAATTGAGAGACGATCTATCTGATCTATCCAGCTCCTCATGTGTACCAACCTACATCTCAGCTATTAACAAAAGGAGGCCTACTGCTCAAGAGAGAAGATATGATATTGGAGGTACATGCCATGGGTCACCCTATGGTTTTACCTGTGGGATCACAGAGAAGATGTGAGACAGTGGGAGGGAAAACCTACCTCAGGTCTGGAGGAACAGGTGCATGAATGAAGAGGAGAACAAAGGTCAAGGATGATCATCCCATGAAAGCTGCGGCTTCAGTCCCTGGTGAGCAGGTTCCCAGATGGAGTGCAGAGCTGATTTTACTCCAGCTCCTGTGATAAAGAAGACTAATCCCTGTCTACCAGATGGAAGTGACCAATACTGTAATCCCTGAGGGGCCCTGCCTCCAGCCAGGTCGAGGCAGGGGACAATTGTATTTACTGGCCTGTGGCCTGTCTAGTAGATATAGGTACACAGTGTACCCTGATTCCATCAAGCTGTCAAGGGGTTGAAACCATTTCTATTTCTGGAGTGACAGGAGGATCCTGAGAGTTGACTGTACTGGAGGCTGAAATCAGCCTGACTGGGAGGAAGTGGCAAAAGCACCCCATTCTAACTGGTCCAGAGGTTTCATGCATCCTTGGCACAGATTACCTCAGGAGAGAGTACTTCAAAGGCCCAAAAGGGTACCGACATGCTTTTGGTATTGCTGCTTTGGAGACAGAAGAAATTGAGCAACTGTCCCTTTTGCCTGGTCTCTCAGAGTTTTCTTCTGCTGTGGGATTGCTGATGGTCAAAGAACAAGTGCCAGTCGTGACCACAACAGTGCACTGGTGTCAATATCACACCAACTGAGACTCCCTGATTCCCATCCATAAGCTGATCTGGAGAGCCAAGCAGTGTTCTGTAGGACTTTCTCACCCTCTAATAGCCCCATATGGCCAGTGAGAAAACCTAATGCCGAGTGGAGATTAGCGGTAGACTATTGTGGCATGAATGAAGTCACAATGCTGTCGAGTGCTGCTGTACTGGATATGCTGGAACTTCAGTATGAACTGGATTCAAAGGCAGCTAAGTGGTATGCCAAGACTGATATTGCCAAAATATTTTTCTCAATTCCTATGGCAGCAGAGTGCAGGCCACAGTTGGCTTTTACATGGAGGGGAATCCAGTACACTTGGAATGGACTGCTACAGGGGTGGAAACACAACCCTACCACCTGCCATGGACTGATCCAGACTGCACTGAAACAGAGGCAAGCTCCAGAGCACCTGCAATGCATTAACGACATTATAGTGTGGGGTGATGCAGCGGAAGAAGTTGTGAAAGGTAGAGTAATAATTCAAGGCCTGCCAAAAGTCAGTTTTGGCATAAAAAAGAGAAACGTCAAGGGAGACTCAATTTTTGAGAATAAAATGGCAAGACGGACATTGTCAGATCCCCACAGATGTGATCAGCAAGATAACAGCAGTGTCTCCACTATCTAATAAGAAAGTACAACAAGATTGAAAAATCATGGCAGTCAGGTGAAGTTCCCAGCACCTGGAAAAAGGGAATTATAATCCCCATTTTCAAGAATGAGAAAATGCATGACTTTGGGAACTATAGACCAGTCAGCCTGACCCCTGTGCCTGACAGAATCTTGGAGCAGATTCTCCTGGAAGGCATGCTAAATCACATGGAAAACAACAAGGTGCTTGGTGACAGCCAGCATGGTTTCACTAAGGGGAAATCCTGCCCGATCCATTTGGTGGCCTTCTATGATGGGGCTACGGAACTGATGGACAGGGGTTGAGAAGATGTCGTTATCTACCTGGACTTGTGCAAAGCATTCGACACTGTCCCACATGACATCCTTGTCTCTAAATTGGAGAGATATCAACTTAGTAGCTGGACCACTCGGTGGATAAAAAACTGGTTGGTTGGCCACACACAAAGAGCTGTGGTCAATGGCTCAAAGTCCAGCTGGAGACCAGTAACAAGTGGTGTCCCTCAGAAACTGGTGTTGAGACGAGTCTTGTTCAACATCTCTGCTGGGAACACGGACAGTGGGATTGAATGAGCCCTCAGCAAGTTTGCAAACGACACAAAGCTGGGTGGTTCAGTTGATATGCCAGAGAGAAGGAATGACATCCAGAGGAACCTTGACACGCTTGTGAGGTGGGCTGATGCCAACCTGATGAAGTTTAACCACAACAAGTGCAAGGTCCTACACCTGGGTTGGAGCAATCCCAGGCATGACTGCAGGCTGGGCAGAGAAGAGATTCAGAGCAGCTCTGCAGAGAAGGACTTGGGGGTATTGGTTGATGAGAAAATGAACATTAGCCTGCAGTGTGCGCTTGCAGCTCAGAAAGCCAACCGCATCCTGGGCTGCATCAAAAGCAGCATGACCAGCAAGTCAAAGGAGGTGATCCTGCCCCTCTACTCTGCTCTTATGAGATCTCACTTGGATTATTGTGTGCAGTTCTGGTGTCCTCAACATAAAAAGGACATGCAGCTGTTGGAAGAAGTCCAGAGGTGGGCCACGAGGATGATCAGGGCACTGGAGCTCCTCCCATATGAAGCCAGGCTGGGAAAGTTGGGGGTGTTCAGCGTGGAGAAGAGAAGGCTGCGTGGAGACCTCATAGTAGCCTTCCAATATCTGAAGGGGGGCCTATAGGGATGCTGGGGATGGACTCTTCCTTAGGGACTGTAGTGATAGGACAAGGGGTCATGGATTCAAAGTGAAACAGAGGAAGTTTAGATTGGACATGAAGAAGAAATTCTTTACTGTAAC
>JANRGW010055100.1:0-19243 GCA_024733675.1 Psilopsiagon aymara | reverse complement strand
CTGCCCATGGCAGGGGGTTGGAACTGGATGATCTTAAGGTCCTTTCCAACCCTAACTATTCTATGATTCTATGATTCCACGGTAGTGACATCATGGTTACCATGGTTCACTGTACACATACAAATTTTATATTACAAGCAACCAAAAGAGGCTAGAAAGACGGCATTCTAGCCAGAGTAGAGACATTATAGAAAGCACCAATTTTCCTAGAATCACAGAATGATTTGGGTTAGAAAAGACCTTAATATCATGCCGTTCGAAGCCCCTGCCAGGGGCAGGGACACCTTCCACTAGACCAGGTTGCTCCAAGTCCCGTCCAAGCTGGCCTTAAACACCACCAGGCATGGAGCATTCACAGCTTATTTGGGCAATGTGTTCCAGGGCCTCACCACCCTCACAGGGAAGAACTTCTTCCCCATATCTCATCTCAGTCTCCCCTCTCCCAGGTTAGAGCCATTCCCCCTTGTCCTGTCCCTACAGGCCCTTGTCAAAAGCTCCTCTCCAGATTTCTTGTCAGCCCGTTCGGCACTGGTAGCTGCTCTAAGGTCTCCCTGGAACCTTCTCTTCTCCAGGATGAACATCCCCAGCTTTCTCAGTCTGTCTTCATAGCAGAGGTTCTCTAGCCCTCAGAGCATCTTCATGGCCTCCTCTGGATAATATTCAAGCTCAAGAAGGAAGACCTTGAAGGAAAAGTCCTGTTTCGAAAGGAAAGGCTTATAAAAATAATGGTTAAAAGGAATGTGACTAGACTAGATTAATTTGCAGACCATTATGTTATATTAATTTATTCATGCAGTCTTTCCTCTGTTAAACCCAGTAGTGTAATTTTTACTGCCATCAAAATATAATCTATCCACCTTTCCAAGGAGAACTCCACATGTAGAGACTTAGGACTGATGAACAGTGAGGGAACCGTGTGGACAGATCATAAAGTAAACAAGTGTACTGGGAATGGAGAGGGCTCACATTATCATAAATAAATCACATTACCACCAGCAAGGATCACTTTAGGGAACAAAAGGAGGTAGGTAAAAGAAATCCCTCCAAGCTTTCCTCACACTCACCAACAAAACAGAAATGTTTGGTGTCTTGAGAACTTGTGGTCCATAACAGATTCACACTGTTCACAACCTAGGTCATAGGAAAAGCTGTAAAATAGAGCCATTAATATTTGCGCTTGATTAGTGGTTTTGATGTTCAAATCAGTATTAAATGTTAATGACTTAATCAGCAGCGGAAAGAGATATAATTTGAATTAGTGCTAGCTCTTGACAAGGGAAAAATTTAATACAGGGAAATTTAAGTGACTTAAGAAGTCACAGTAGTTACAATCATGGATCTAAACTGTGTGAACTCTAAAATATGCTAAAGTCAGATTCATATGATTTGGATTCAGACCTTAAATTTGTCAGCTTCCTAAAATGGGAAAAGTAAATTATACCCAGTTTAACTCTTTAAGTCAGGGATAATATTTCAGAAATGCACGAGAGAAAAGCCCCGAAAAGCAGAAAGCAAGACCTCAAGACACATATGTCTCAAACAGATATTAATAAGCTGCACACCCCAGGCTTGTACACTTGAACTGAATCACACTATTTCTCCAGTCTAACTGGACTTCATTATAAAGCAGATATATTTGATGTATAAAACAGATTCAAGCCAAACTCATTTATATCATTATAGATCTCAAGACTGTAATTAGGGATGGAGAAATATGGTCACGATAGGTACTACTGCATTATTTTGTTCTGTGCAATGCATGTTAATGCATAGGTTCTCAGCTGGGTGAAGGACAAAGAAGCACAAACAGGATCCTGGAGGTCAGAGCCTCCCTAATTAGTACTGCTGTGAATGTGGGCATACAGCATTAGAAACAGCAGATCTCAAAACATATTCCTACAAAAACCTAGGCTGAGATTTGAGCAAGATGAAAACCAAGGAACTTGCTATGCTCATGCTTAAGCAGCACTTACTCTACAGAGCACTGCTCACAAGCTGAGATTGCACACTGCTGCAAATTAATCACACAAGAAGATCTTACTCAACTCTATAATCTACCAGGAAAAGGTGCACCACACAAGTAATATTTTGCCAAATTAAGGTCTGTATTTGCTGATCAAACTTCAAACTAGGATCAAGTAGCAAAATATTAGAAATCACTCTGAGAAACCAGAATCATTCATTATGAGGAAAATACAGAAACAATGACCGTGATTTTTTCAATTAGAAACTCAGCATGTTAGCTGCAGTGTTAGTACACTTATAATTAAGCTTGCCCATTGCTCACATTAGATTTGTTTCACATTGCCTATAATATTGCCAGGCTTCCATTCTCAGAAGAAAAACTTCCCATTCTAATGTCTGTATCTATTCAACTTCTAAAAACTCCAAATAAATTTAATTTAGCCACTTGTCTAAAACACATTTTAAGAAAATAAAATGATTTTTTTATGTTTAAAATAAAAATCTTTGCAATCATTTGATTGAAGACTCCTAGCTTCTTCCTGGTTTTGAAATAGTAATTCTTAGATAGATCTTGGCTTGCCCAGTGCAACATCTCTTCCTTTGGACTTTTAAGTCTGGAATGTAAAGCAGAAGCCTCAAAGCTTGTTACCTTTTTCAGTCAAATAAAAAAGTGTCTAAATCCACCACCATGGTGTCCAGCTTGAAGAAGTGTTGAATGCTCATAGTACACAACAATCTAATAACCCTATCGATTATTTCATTTGGCTTTCTTAAGCACATGTGGCTTTCCCTGACCATACACTCCTTGTACCTCCCTTCTATTTCATCTCTACTATCAAGATTAAGGGTGCAACTGATTTTAAAACACAATATTAACACAAGTTGGACAGCGAAATTTTGTCATAAGACGTTTTCAATTCCTAATATAGGCAATACACATTGTTTTAATCTATGTAATAAACTGGTAGGAGACCAGCTGAAATTAAATTGTGGGGACAATTAGGATGTAGGTTGACAAATTCTGGTCACAGCTGAAGCAATGGACTTTATTACCAATTACTGGCACACATAATTTGCACTTGCACATGTAACTGGCACTTCCTCACTCACGTCTAAGTATCTTACATTAAATCTCAGAAATACCCATCTCAATATATCAGCTAACTTGGAAGATTTTAAATAAAATGCAGAACAGAAGGAAGATAAAACAAGTTCTAGGTTTAAGCTGAAAAAAAAATCTTGCCTTAGTGAGGACTACTCAACTGAGTACAAACAGTTTCAGAATGAATTTTCTGATAATAGTTTGCTATAACATGGTTGCAGCTTTTCTACATTATTTTTTCCAAAAGAAAAAAGCAAATGGTAGCACTTCTCAGAGCTTCAGTGAAGGTCATGCTGGTATGGTTTGTTTCATTTTGCATTTAATTTGTGAAAAAGGTTCAATTCTTTGTACACTATAAATCAAATTAAGGCCTGCCGGGGGACTCATCATCCCAAGCATCTAATGAAGAAAATACATCAGGGTTGATGCAAATTTATTGGATGATTTCTGCACAAAGGAAACAACAAAATGGCCAAGAAGAACCACATATTAATGAGGAAACAGATGATATTTAATTAAATAAATATTCTCAGTAATGCTGAATGGAATGAAATTATAAGGGTATTAGCCAAATTTTGGAGAACATTACTAACATTTAATCTATATTGGTTTTCTTTCTACTTATAAAGTGAACATACCTAAGTGACAAACACTTCTTAGAAATCAGGTATCTAAAGGCACAGTAATAGCACACATTCTCTACATCTGTTTAATTATGAATTTCTATGAAAAAAAATAATTTTGTTAAATCTATACTTAAACTTATTACAAGTATTTTCATTCTTTCCATTAAAATAATTAATCGTAAAATCACAGAATTATTACAATATCGATGTAATCTTAAATACTACACTGAATATAGGCTGGAGAATTTTAATATTTTTTAGGGTATTTTAGGAATAGTATAGCAATGTAACACACTGACAATTGCAGAATCACAGAATGGGTTGGGTTGGAAGAGACCTTAAAAATCATCTAGTTCCAATCCCCTGTGATGGGCAGGGACACCTTCCAACTTGGTTGTGATGTAGACAACACAGAAGACTAATTTTCTGTTTCACCCAATTATGGCTAAGTGTTGCAACTGAGAGGTTACAAATACAGACCCATGCAAAGGTTCCTCAAAAGGACTCTTCATCAGGGACTGTAGTGACAGAACAAAAGGTAATGGTTTTAAACTTAAACAGAAGAAGTTTAGATTGGATATAAGGAAGAAGTTATTAACTGTGAAGTTGATGGGGCACTGGAATGGGTTGCCCAGATAAATTGTGAATGCTCCATCCCCAGCGGTGTTCAAGGCCAGGTTGGACAGAGCCTTGGGCAACATGGTCTAGGGTGAGGCATCCCTGCCCATGGTAGGGAGGTTGGAACTTGATGATCTTAAGGTCATTTCCAACCCAAACCATTCTATGATTCTATGATTCTATGAAATGAATCTGTGCAATAGAAACTGATATTCTGTTGGTCCTTCTGTGAATCTGTTTTGGTCTTGGAATCACAACAGGCAAAGGATGTAAAAGAGTCAGGATCTGCTAACAAATCAAACTATTTAGTATTATTATTACAGACGGAGCTCATTTACATTTACTAGGTGGTGGGATTTTTTGCTATTGCTTTATTTTAACTAGTGACATCAAGAGGGAAAAAAATTTTAGTCAATTACTAAAATGGCTGTCCTCACTGGGGATAGCAGGGTTTTAGTCATGGACTTCAATTTAATTCTACTTTATTCTGAAAGTAAAAATAATAAAAGCACTATACGATTTTTACTGACTGTTGACTGTGTGCCTATACCATGTGGTTTATCAAATCACTTCTAAATTGTGAACAGCACTAACCATCACTAATGGCTGAATAGCTACAGAGTCAGCCATCCCCCTTTTGGCAGCTATTCCCATAAGTAAACCGACATCCTCAGTACAATTAACGTTTCAGGAAAATCTCTAAAATGCATATATGCTTGTTTGCTCACACTTGCTAATATCCACCTTCTACTGAACTGAGTGACACCTCCAATTTCATTTTAACTGAGTTTCTGGTTATAATAAAAATGAACTCAAATCACCCAAATCCTTTATTTAATTCTTTTAAGTACATACTTCCCATCAACAACACTCACCTAGCTCTTAGGTACTCTTAGCAAACCTGTATCGTCCAGGACTCCTGATACTATGTGCAAACTGTGGCTATGCACTGGGTTTCCATGGCAAGATTTTGGTAGTGGGGTGGCTACAAGGGTGGCTTCTGTGATAAGGTGATAGAGGCTTCCACAATGTCTGACAGAGCCAATGCAGCCGGCTTCATGACAGACCCACTGCTGGCCAAAACTGAACCCATCAGTCACAGTGGTAGGGCCTCTGGGGTAATGTGTTTAAGGAGAAACGTTACTGGGCAGAATTGCAGCTGGAGAGAGGAGTGAGAAAATGTGAGAGGAAAGCCCTGCAGACACCAAGGTCAGTGCAGAGGGAGGAGAGAAGCTGCTCCAGGCACCGGAGCAGATTCCCCTGCAGCCCATTGTGCAGCCCAAGGTGGAGCAGATGTCCACCTGCAGCCCATGGATGTCCATGCCAGAGCAGGAGAATGCCCAAAGTAGACTGTAATGCTGTGGGAAGCCCACGCTGGAGCAGGCTTCTCAAGGACCTGTGGCTCCCTGGAGAAAGGAGCCCACGCTGGAGCAGGTTTGCTGCAGGACTTGCAACCCTGCAGGGACCCATGCTGGAGCAGTCTCTTCCTGAAGGGCTGCACCCCATGGAAGGGATACAGGCTGGAGCAGTTCATGAAGAACTGCAGTCTGTGGGAAGGACTCACATGGGAGCAGTTCATGAAGGACTGTCTCCCTTAGGAGGGACCCCAAACTGGAGCAGGGAAAGAGTGTGAAGAGTCCTCCCCTGAGGAGGAGGGAACAGTAGAGACAATATGTGATGAACTGACCAAAACCCCCATTGAGCTACCGGGGAATCTGAGAATTTGGGATTGAAGTTGAGCCCAGGAAGAAGGTGGATGTGGGGGGAAGATTTTGGTTTTTAAGCTTTGTTTTATTTTTATTTCCTGCTCTGATTCGACTGGTAATCAAACTCCCCAAGTCAAGTCAGTTTTGCCCATGAGAGTAGCCAAAACACTTACTGATGTGGGTGTTCTCTCCCTGTCCTTACCTTGGCTCATGAGCCTTCCATCACATTTTCTCTCCCCTATCCAGCTGAGGAGAGTGATGGAGCAGCTTGGGGGGGCACCTGGCATTCAGGCAGAGTCAAACCACCATAAGCTATAAGGTACAATGACCACAAAGACAGAATTTGGTTTTTTACATTTTTACATAACTCAGTGATTACATTTGCGAAAGCAGGTCATTCAGTTTCACAGAAATAAATGACTGAACAAGCAGTTGCTGATAAAGTCCCTAACTGTATACTATATGCAGTAGATGTTATTTGGACTAGACTTAACTCAGATTGCATATGTGCACAAAGATGCCTGAAGGTCAGTCACTAGTTCAGTTTTTATTTACCAGTATGACAAGTTGGTTTAGGTTCCCCTGAAAGGAGTTTTAGTGTATACACCAAACCACACTGGTACACAGAACAGAGTGATAACTGGAGGATTCCATTTAAAATAACACTAATGCTGCGAATTATAGCTGTTCTTTTCTCTCCCTATTCATGTGATAGCCATTTAGCAAAGGAAGAAAATCTACTTTTTATGCGGATGAGCAAACTTTTATCATTAATTTAATCCCAAATTGCTTACATGTTCATTAGCAAATACAAACAGAGAAAAACATCAATGATTCCACAGTCTCCAAATAGTCTGTGGTTCAATTGCATAAGGCAGTTCATCAGTGCAAACGAATGGGAGGTCTTATAAAGCCTTAGCAGAAAGCAGAAGAATCAAACAGAACTAATGTTTGCAGGCAAGTGCTGTAAGGGTGTTTCTATCACTTCCATTAAATTATGTAATGGCCTATTCTTCGCCATCACTCCACCCACATTTCTTTCCTGGGACTGTTACTGAGCTTTAAAGATTTGTGTGACAGGTTTGTCAGCAAATCACCAATATTTTGAATCTTCCCAAAATCACAGTAAGAATCCTGACTCCACTTTAAGATAAAATATCACATTCCTCTTCATTCAAGATTCATGTTTATTAGACCCCTCCACTAAAAGACAGGGAAGTGCAGTCCATCATGCCTCTTGAGAATGTTTTACAATGATATCTCAGTGAAGAAACAGACTGTGTGCATGGCAGATAAAAGGAATATTAATCTTGGAAAAGTTACCAATAAACTACCTAAGAGAATTAAAATTCTAGTTTTCATCATTATTACTAATCACTGATATTGGGCATGCTCTTGGTGGGACCTGCACAATCTGGCTCAGAGCCAGCAAAGCACTTAAGCATTTTCTTATGTTTATGCACTGAATTCAGTATTACTATTCACATGCTTAAAGTTAAGCATGTGCAAAAGAGCAGAATGTTCATCCTCCTCCAGACTGAACCCACCAGAAAAGCACAGTTAGTGGAATATGGAAATGCAAAAATAAGATCCTAGGCCAGAATGTTCTACAGATTGAAATAATGTTCATTTTTAAACAGTTCTATTCCTCCAAGATTTGCTCCTTTCATCAGGTTGACAGTATGACAGCATGTGTGTGTCCAACAGAGGAGAAAGATTTGAGGATTGAAATTCAAATATTATCTTACCATATCTATCCCTGTATCTTTTAAAACTACAAAATGCTAAGGACTCGATTTATGCCTGATGTAACTCTGGCTGAAATCAAAGAGTTGCAGCAAGATGAAATTAGCCTCCTGTGCGTGAGTGTGTGCTTTTACTGTAGATGTTGCTAGACTTCAGGATGTTAAGCTTTTGTAAACCTCCATTAAAGAGCTTTTATGAACTACTGTTGCAGTTTCCATAGAAACAGCAGATCATAATTTCTGTGAGAATATAAAACCTTTTCCAACACATTTGATAGTAATTTTCTCAAAATGACCTCCAGGTAATTAATGTGATAGCTTGACCCCTGCTTTAACATTATTTTCTAAGAAACAAGCTGTATTGCTCCTTTAAAAATCTGAACACATTGTTCATACCAAGCAAAAAAAACCTTGGAAGTTTGGGACCTACTCAAGCAGGTATTGCGCGTGTGGCCACTTCACATTTCTACATCTTTGACATGTTTCTCCAGCCTTGTGGAACATTATATATGCATGTACGACCTCTATGCCTTTGCAAAATTAGCAGTCAGAAACCTGTGAAGTGAAACCAAATAAAAATAGAGTTGTCCATCTGTCTAAATCCCAAGGAGTATCTGATCTGCGCATGAAACCCTTTTGATGAAATTGTAGCGATTACATTCTCTCTGAGATCAACTCTACCTTTCTGGAAGTACTGACTGTGGTGCCAAGAAAACAACACTCCTTTCAGAATTTTACATGATTTTCATAAGATGAAAATTAAGTCAAACAAGATTTTATTTTAATCCCACGTACTTAATTGGGATGACTCATTTCTATTTATTTCAAGAATTGATTGGAATTTTATTCTGGTAGTGGGTTTAGACATTCACAATTTTAGAGAAATGCTACTGAACTTTGGAATTTAACTTTAGAAATCTATTGCTGAAAACCTTTTCTGCGTCTATTAATCCTAAATCTTTACTAATCCTGATCTACTCTGTCTAATTATGGGAGTGCATCCTTTTCCTTTCTTTCTCTCTTACATTGTTCTCAGTATTGCAGATCTGTTTTCCTTTCCCAGATGAACTCCTTTTGCCAAATGATACTGACAGTTCTGTTTACAGTCTTGCATTTGCAATTTTTTCATCTATTCTGTTTCCATGAGAAGACCTCACAGATCATCTGTTGGTTTTCAGAGATCCATTTCCTAGTTACACACTTCCACCATTTTTACAGTTTTACACAGAATGGCGCTTTTGTTCATAAATGAGGAATATAAAAGAGCCAAATAAATAGATGCCACTTTCTATACCAAAAATTTTGAAGTCTTATCCAATGGAATTATTTGCACATGTTCATTAAGATATGAAAATTACCAATTGATTAAAAATATCAGGGAAAATACATCAATCAGAATATCTCTGCAAACAATCTGGACTATTTTGTATATTTATTTGGACACATATATAGGAGTACAAAATAGACATCACTGTTTCCAAGAGGATTAAATGGTGGCCAGTTGCAATCTGTCTCCTTCTGAGTCAAACCCTCAAATTGTGAAGGGTTCGGTTCACATGGAAGCTTATTTTTTGTTGAGTTCTCTTACAATTGGAAACGCTGCTGTTCTTATGGACAAAAAAAAAATGATATTTTAAATTATACATATACCTGTTTGCCATGGGTCTCAGACACTTTCTATCTAGTATAGTATATGCTATTATATGCTTGATAGAAATAGATGCTGTTCGACTGCTATGTGTTGTTTGTTGTTTGCTCAAAGAAATGGCTATTTCTTGCATAAACTCTTTTGACCAATCCCTTTCCATAATCTGTCTTTACTGAGAAGACTTCCCTTTATAAATATTTTCATGAGGAATAAAAATACTTGTGTACAAAAGATATGTCTGTTCAGTCTTAGGGGAGAAAGGAAAGAATGCTTCTCTTTTCTAAATATTTCAGGTTTTTTTCCACGGTTTTTGAGATTTGACCAGTTTCCAATATTCTAATAGGTTCTTCAGCCTCCAGGGTGTAAATCAAAGGTATCACCTAAAAGTGGCAGATGATGCTCATGGGAAGCTAGTAGAAATATAAGTGAACAGCTGCAGAATTATCTCTTCACACAGGAGAGTTTGGAGTTCTATTCCCACAAAGAAACAAACCCACGCTGCTTCTTCTTATATTCTGCATGACTTCGTAAATATACCTCATCACTTAGCTGGAAGGACAACTGCAACTTCAGTTTTTCAAGGAGGCCCTTATCACTGCCTTCAATCTCTTTTTATGTCATCTGAATATGGCAGAATCATAGGATCACAGAATGGTTTGGGTTGGAAGGGACCTTGAAGATCACCTAGCTCCTACCCCTCTGACATGGGTAGGAACACCTTCCACTAGATCAAGCTGGTCAAAGCCCCAGACAGCTTTTATTTACTTCTTTTTCCCCACAGACTATTTTTTAAAAAAAATTAATCTTTCCTGGAACTTTGCATGCCAGAAAAATCTTAACTCCAAGTTTGATACTCCAGTATCAATTGCTAAAGGATGCTGGATTTGTGGTGTGGCTATCAAAAGCTGCCATTGTCCTCTCCTATGTAGAAGAGCTACTGCTCCAGAGTTGCCTCTTTCCCTTGAAAAACTACAATGGCTGCAAAAACTCTCTAACATGACATAGGTACACAGTGTGCTCTAATTCAATTTTTCTTTTTGTTAGAAAACTTCCTCTCTAAACATCTTACCACTTCACTCCCAGTTTCCTCCTACCAGTGTTAAAAGCCGAGTTCCTGAGCATGCACAACCTGAAGGTCACAGGACCTTCAGTTGATGGCCCTCATATTCCAGCAAATGTGTTAGGTAATTTTTTAATTTGCTTTATTATCATAAAGTTCTGTTAAGAGCTAAATTTTCTCATCTTGCTGGTCTCCAAAGCAGAAAACTGCATTTACCCTACATCTACTCCTGGCAGCTTGTTTCTGTTGTGCCTTGCTCTGTCACAAGTTCTTCTGTAAGAAACACATAATTCACATATCTGCCCAAATTTTATCTCCCCAAGCAACCCTGAACACTGGCTAGTGATCAGGAGTTCCAACAAGAAATAGTCATTGCTGTACATACAACTCTGCTATTAATTATGTGGAAAAGTTGCCTTCTTTGCTGACTGCAGTACTCCAGCTTTCACCTTTATTTACTTTTTTATTGAGGAAAACCATTTTAAATCCTACTTAAATCTCTTACAAAATTATATTGGGCAAAACTCAATGTATTTGTTGATTACACATACAGTCAACCTAGTTCATTTGTTCTATTTTCAAAGGAATGTCCAAAATAGAATACAGCACTCAAATCAGGCAAGTAGGGCAGAATAATGACCTTATTTTACAAGTCTGACATCTTTAATAGGATCATATTGTGTACACTAGAAAACTTCCCATTTCCTGCAACTGTATATTTCAAGCTCACAAAATAACAATAACATTTTGTAACACAATTTCCAGCACTTTACGTATTTTTATATCGCTTTCATAGTTTATGTGTATTTCAGCTGTCTTCTACCTTTCTCTATATCTTTAGCATCTCAAGCCTTTTTTGTTCCTGCTTTCAGGTTCCTAACAATTTCCAGCCAATTCTTACGAGTACACTCACTGAAAAATGTATTTCAGATCATCTACTGATAAACTCTTCTAGCATCAAACTGTAGTTGCAGTGGATTAAGAATAATACAAAGCCACAACTTAGACTGATTTTGGGACACTTAAAGTACTCCTTTGGAAATAGGACACGTGGGTTCACTTCCCTGCTACAGTGAATGTCTATTTACAAAATGAACAAAGGGTCAAAGGCAATACCTGAAAAAATTGTTTCCTTCACTGCTTGTAGATCAAAGTAATCTCTTAAAACCAGGGGAAAATCTCCAAAATCCTGCTAGGCAAAAGAAAATGAAAGCTGGATTTCTCACAGCTGGTGAAAGCATCCACATCACTAATCCCTGACATCTAAAGTTCAGCTTCTTCATGCTTTATATCTTCCTAGAGGTGCCCCAAATGGAAACACTTAGTTTTAAACCAAAAGACTTCTTTTATGTAGTTTCCTTTTCTTCAACATGAAAATTCTAAATTATATCATCAGAAACATTCTCAAATGAGATTTGTTACTGAGTTAGAAGAATCTATTAGTTGCACAGTTCTGTTTCCATGTCCTTCTTTTTACCTACAACCCACACAAACAAGGCAGGGAAGGTCATCACTGGCCCCACAGAGTAACATTCCCTAAAGCAGACACGTACATTACTAGCAGGGCAGCTCTCTGGGCTGCACCAGCACTGCCTATAATGACAGCATATACAACTACTGAATTTAAAGACATCTAAATTCAGATGCATTAACTTTGAACTAAATGCCATTCCTACTCTAGCATTTTTATCTCTCTGCTGATGTTCGCATTTTTGGCAATTCTTCCACCACCTATTTCCTATCTGTTCCTCTATGGATCAAGTTGATATGCTCTTACTATTCATTTTTACACTTCACTTCAGAAAGAGATTTGTAAAGTGCCCAGTGTCCATTTAATTTTGAAAACTACATATTTAAATCCCTTTGTCTACTTAGAGATATTCACCAGAGTTTACAGTTAAAATAAAAGGAATACAGCAATAGGGAGACTGACACGTATTCTTATTATTATCCAATCATTTCCCAAAGAGAAAATTATGATTTGTTGTCACTCTCCAAATATAACTAAGCACACAAATCTTACTTTACTTAGAGAAAAGATCCTATACACAAACATATTTATCCTGTTGTCAGTCATTTATAATGCACCACCTAATCCTCTCCAGCATTAATCTTTTGTAACACATTAAAATATTCAATCACAACTTCTATAAGGAGACTATAGAAACAACATTATATAAAAGAGATAGATTTGGCAATATCACCTTGAGGCCATCCTGGAATTGGGGCACACTAAGCCATGCATTTTCTATATACAAAAAGTATATATATAATATATATACATTTATATATAAATATATATATAAAGGAAGAGATGAAGTCTATATCTGAACTAAGAAAAAGTTGACAAATGGCAGAAAATACCATTGTTTCTTGATAGCATGTTTCAGAGATCATTTGATATGACCATGATGAACACTACTACTTCATGGTTTTTTACATTCTTGAAAATGATGCAATGTATCAAAACATTAATTGAAATTTCGGTCACAATTAGCATGTACTAAATTCCTGATTAGTTGTATGCATTTAAAGCACTTTAATTGGTTTGTTTCCATTGCTATAATGTAAAGTGTTTTAAAATATGTAATTTAGAGGTATGTATTTAGTTATCATTGATCAGCTAATCAATAGTATTGTCGCAAGTGTATGAATGCTGGGTTAATTATGTCTGAAACTTACATTTCTCAGGAAATAAGTGATATACCAATTTTCCCTCTGGCTGTATTAGCACATTGTTGGCTTCTTTTATTAAGACATGGAGATACTAACATGAGTTTGTATTCTCTCACTTTTTTTTGTGAAGCACTTGAAATGCCTAAAGAACAGACCTAAGACCTATTCCTCTGATTAACTTCTTTTAAACTTGCAACTCCAGTGACTGATAAGTAGTCCTTGTATGAAATATTTACAACACATTCACACCACTGAAATTGAAAATTCAGACACCACAGGCTGCAAAACTAGCTTCCTCTCTAATTAAAAATTCTGGTTTCCTTTTTTAACATGAGTTCATGTGATCTTTATTCAAATTGAGCAACACGCCATCATTTTCAGTGTGGATAAAGTGGCTGCATTGCCATCATTGATTTTCAAACAGCTCAGTAGAACTACTCCATGAAAACATGGTTCAGCAAGAAATACTGCTTAGCCTTTGCATAAACATTTTTAGTTTTTTAGAATTTGGAAATGTTTTGTAGAATTTTTAAGATACTTTATTCATTGGGTTAAGATTTGTAATACTTACTACCTATTTTGCTCTCTAGTTCTTATCTGAGGTCATCTTGTTTTCCTTGTGAATTTGTCCTTTTCTATTTAGTAAGCTTTCTTTTTCCTCAGATCTTAATGGAACTGAAATTTTCTCTGGCAATAACTTCAATTGTTTGAACTCGATGTCATTTCAAGGTCAGTTTCAAAAGTGATGTTCACCTAACTCTGAGAGATATATTTCTCAGTAAACTGATACACTGACAATACAATGTCCTTTTTCAGGCTGCACCAAAATATTAGCAAGAAGTCACTACAGTGGATATAAAAGGTGTATTTCAGAACTACCAAGTTCACTTTGCAGGCTTCAGGCATACTGGAGAATGAAATCATGCTGCGTTATTTTCATTCTCCCCACGGCTCCCACATCTTAACCAGTATAGAACTGATTACCACCAAGTTATGAGTCATAACAAAAGGACATATTAAATATTACTCAAAACCACCACAATAGATTTTTGGGACTGAATTTAATGCTTTGGCCTCATAGTCACATCACGGGCCAAGACAGCTTAGAAATTGGAAAAAAAATATTACCAAAATGTTGGATATTTTTCCAGTGGGAGACTACATGGTTGGACCAATTCATCTGACTACCAAGGGCCTTTTCGTAAGTCTCATAGCGAGGCAAGGGTTGAACTGGTTTTGGTTCATTCCAGGTCATCAAGTAACCTTAAGGTTCATGTCTCCTTCCTAGGCCTATGTAGCACAGCTAAGCCCCACTCTCAGTCTAGACTAAGACTTGGAAAGGAGTTAGTTGGCTGATTATAGATGTAGCATCTCACTACTTTACCAGAAAGATTTAGAAGATACCAGCTTTGACTTAGAAAACCCTTTGGCTCCAGACCACCTTACACTTCTTTTCATCCTTTCTCTCCACTGCCTTCTGCATCTAACACTGAAGCAACTGGAACCATTTAAACCATGAAATTAATAATACCTATTTTACTAAGATCTATCACTTCAATTGTCTTTGTATTAGAACTGTTCTAGAAAGCCCAACCTACCGAAACAGTCCATCTGGAGTACCACAACCATCTGGAGCACCAACCATCTGGAGTACACATAAAAACAAACCCTAGTAAACACTAACTAAAATACAAGTTAATCAGTATTCTATATAAACCTAAGATTTGACCAAAAGTATATCAGGGTCCCTTTCCTTGATAGTTCTTTAATGTTGCCCAGTGTAACAGTATAAGCACACAGCGGTATTTCCTTGTAGAGTCTCTCATTTACAGTTATCTGCACCTAAAGCCTCTCTTGGAAGTAGTCTTTATTGTTTAACAGCTCTTCATGGATTTTTCTTTAAGCACCTTCCTAGCTCTGGTAAACTCCTGGCATTCACCAGTTCCTTTGCCAATGAGCTCCACAGGCTTCATGAGCCACCAAACCATGAGACTCACAGCTTTCCAACAAATAAAACCATGTTTTTTTTGAATAATAAGACCTTTGCAAAACAGCAGATCTCAAACTGCCTTTTACAGAATAAGCAAGGTGTTTCATTTTAGGGATGTTTCAAATTGAATTAATTGTAATTACCACATCCCTCCGTGGCTGATGCAGTTGTATTAATTTAAGTTATAATAAAGTGCTCAGCATTTCAAATTAGAAAGATAAAATGCCTAATATTTCAATAAGAAGTTTCTGCATAGCATGTGTCATCTAGCAAATTCATGATGTTGTGGTATAAATCCTTTCTAAAGGATTTGGATGTCTCATGTGTCTCACCCACTACTTTGCCACTCAGAAAGATCACAGTCAACTTAGGCTCATGCAAGTGGAATTTTTATGTATCATCACGCACAGCTCATGCCTTCTTCTTCCTGCTCTCAGTTGTCCCAGTAAACCCAAATGGATCTTGACCCTTTCCAAACTCCAGGTCAATTGTTTCAAGAATCAGTCTAAACAAGTTTTATTTATTTCCACCCCTCCGAAAGGGAGGTAGTTAAACCAATGTATCTGTGACTAATAAAACTACCATCCTAAGAGCCAGAGATACTGAAACATTTACAGGTTAGGACACTCACAGAATACAGAATGAAGGATTTTCAAACTAAGAGAGCAATGTGTGCACATCATCCAAAATTGTAAACAACAAAACCACAACAAGGGCACTCGCCCTCCACATTATCTGATAATAAGCACACATCATCAGAGGATGCACGGTAGCTGAAATTGGCAATGTGCTATGAATTATGCAAACAGCTAATAAAATCTAGTATCTTTTCAACTCTAAAATACAAACGCACTGAGTGAACTGGAAGCTGCGTGGGGATAGATTAAATATACACCAATTTGCTTTTGAGATGCCTTTAATGAGTTCACAAAGAATGACATCTAACCTGACTGTTTTGCTCAATAATACGCTGCCTTTGCCTTACCTCCCAACTAATAATACATTGCAGCAGAATACATTTATTTCATTGTTTGTTTTTAACCACTGATAACTGAAACAAGCTACAGAACCGTTGCACAGAATTACATCATTCATTTCTTGTAGATGATACCCCTTCCCCCTCCAGTGTCACTTGATTTTTGACTGAGCTAAAGCACTGACAAATTAGACTTCATTTCAGTATGCTAATAGCAATCCATCCAAAACAATGTAATCAAGGCCTCATGTGCTCCTATAATTTCATTCTTGACATAAGTCTGACAGCTATTTATTGTTGGAGGGAACAGTGGGGAGGAGAAGAGAAAAATTCCTGTAATTTCCCCTCCCCCAACAAACACAACAGCTTTGCAGTTTAAAGCAGTATCTTTGTGAAACACACAAAATTGTAATAATCATGGGGTTTGCATATGTCTTGTCTTAAGCAATCAAGGCAGGGAGTTAACAGAGAGGCACATTCAGATGTGCCAATTCCCAAACTGGCCACCTCTGATGAGCCAGCTGTGAGCTTCAATTGTCACATTATAATTTAGGCAAGGAGGAGGAGGGGGGGAGAAAGGCATCCAGCTCCACACTGGATGAACATAATTATTCACAGCAGGATGCTGCAGAATTAATTTAGCCAATCAGAATTATAGTGGGGGCTGGGTATCAGCAGCAGCGAATGTGAAAAAGGAGAAAGAAGGGAGAAAGAAAATAAGGAAAGGGATCAAAACAATGTGACTAGCACCTTGCTAATATTTTGATTCTGCATCCCTCAGTGTACTTGGAATACAATGAAGTGAAAACAAAACTGTTACAAAGATGTTCCTGGCTCAACAGGGCTGACTTGAAATTAGAGAAGTTGTGAATCTGGTTCATCAGGAAAAAGCCAATAGTCTGAGGGGTTTTGCAAAGTATCACATAAAATGCTACCTGGCTGAATCATAATGAATAACCTACTACCAGATAAACACAAACGTGGGTACAATGCGAACAATTCTGCATTGTTCTGGTTTAGAACCCTAGAAATACTGCCAAATGCCACTTAAGTAACAGAGGAAGCAGGAAAATAGTCCCCAGCCCAGTCTGGACTCAAATGATGTGATCTACCTTATTTCATCTCACAATCTATCACAAATTTTGTGTTGACAACTTTTCACTGTGCAAGTTAAAGGAGCTGGCCAGGGGAGTGAAGAAATGTAGCTCTGCTATCAGAGGTTGGTAGTTTTGACTCAGAGACAAGCATTTTGTTTAATGATTCCATTAAACTGATCTCTGGTGAACACTGAGCAATGTTGATCATCACTACACTTCAGCATAAAGCACCCATTGAGATGAACAGGCAAGTTAACCATTCTCATAGGTTTTTCAAGTTTCCTGTGAACTTTGAGCACAGCATTTCATCAGCCTACAATTTAACAGCAGCTTTTTGTTTAAGAATTTAAAGGATTTTTTGATAGCAAAGAAACTAATAAGATATATTAAAACATCAAGCAGAAATATATGTGCTTGCTAGTTTAAGCTGTTAATGCCCAAATAGTTCAGCCTAGTTCTTCAAGTCAACAAGAGAGTGAATTTGGAAAGAAAGAATGCTTCCTCCCATTTTTATTCACCTTACAGAGAATCGATCAGGACCATGTCCAGAGAAGTCATGCTGTTTGACCCTAGTATCCTCTGTAAAGGATAATACAATCTAGCCTGCACCAGCACTTTTGCCCCGGTTCCTATCAACACCATCTCTGTGGGGACAGTTACAAAACTAGAGGGACGACTGAAAAGATACAGAATATTTACACTGATAAAATAACTAAACTTCAAGTGTTGAATCCTTCCTCCATAAACACAAACGTCTCCCTCTCATCATTAGAGTGAAAAGTTCATAAATCTAGATGATTCTAAGCTTTAATTTTACTTTAAGACATACCTGAAGTAGCAATATGTAGAAAGTGCATCTCCCAAGTACTCAATTAACTTCCACTTAAATGAAAAATAAAATTATTATACTGTAAGGCAGAAGCTTGCTTTGTTGTCCGTTTGGGTTTTTTTTATTTTCCTGGAATCTTACAAGCATGACAAATGTATCTGAAGCAGAACCCTTGAGTTCCTGTAAAAGTTAACTTAAGCTTTTGCTCTCTGATTCTGGTAATGGTGAGAAAAATGACAGGAAGGTTGGTCAGATTTTATTTCTGGCAATAATGTGTGATGTACAGCACTGTCAATGAGAACCATGATTTAATCTGTAAGGATATAAGGCCTTGTGGTAAAAATGGTATAACTACAAATCCTGATTAACAATCACTGCAATACTAAAATTGGTTCCCATAGCAACAACACTGAAATTATACAATAAATGGCAATGCCATATCAGATAAATCACTCCATGAAATGTCCCCTTTTGGAAACCATTTGGCTTTCTGCTACGTTCATCTTTAAAGACTTGCAAATATTACTTTCAGTCTCTTGATCCTCACTGCTCATCCTCTAAATTCCATTATCATTTGTTCTTCTAATAACCAAGGTAAAAGAATAAAATAAAAGTAATAAGAAGACAATATGGTATCTAACATCTGTAAGCTCATTACAGGTCCTGGTAGTTAAAATAAAAAATACACACCCTATTTACTTTATATTTTTTTCACGTTTCATTTGCTTTATGTTTATTTTATGGTGTTCCCAAAACTTCAGCTTCCAAAACCAAATATTAATTTTAGTCATTTTGCATTTGTAAAACTTACAACTGCAGCCACTGTCTTTGTATGCATTGCTTACAAACGCTGCAACCAAAGAAGATAAGCACTATAAAAGAAGAAAACAGCACTCAGACATGGAATTAGAAATTATATAACAACAAAATGTGCAAAACCTCTTTTAAACCATATTAAGAATGACCCTGTGACGTAAAAAATGTGTGATTCCACCTACATAGCCCACATACAGTTTGACTTTGTGAAGCTGTTATAGAACTGCTAAAAGAAGTTGCATAGTAACCACTGCTTTAGGGAATCAGATGATTCCTATAACGATGCAACTGTTGGAACAAGTACAAAGGAGAGCCACGAGGATGATCATGGGACTGGAACACCTCCTGTATGAAGATAGGATGAGAAAGTTGGGGCTGTTCAGCCTGGA